>CM071568.1:137918130-138028740 GCA_036426205.1 Ascaphus truei | reverse complement strand
AGGAATCCTGGAGAGGGTCTGCGCTAGGCTAGCCAACAGTAGGTAGACGCCCAAGTACTGCATGGAAGAGCCAGAGTACTCTAGCCCATTCCAGACCACTTACTGAAGGGAGCACAGACTGGGAGGAAGGAGATACAGCAGACACTGAGTGAGTGAGCCTAGCCTGAGGTAGTGCAAACATGAGTCAGACCTACATTAGGTACACAAGGTGGTGCATCAAGGTAATCTTTATTGTACCGGTGTGGTAGCTGCCCCACAGAGAGGAGCTCCATGTACAATAATCCTAAGTACAGTGAAACAATGGCGACCGCAAGAATGGAGGATCCGCGCGGTGCGGAAGGTCCAAGATGGCGGATGGAAGATAATGGAGAGAGCGCACATGGCGTGTGTGCGGGTGAAGAGCATGCTACGGAAATGACTTTCATGAGCCGGCTGTGGAGTGGTGCTAAGGCTGTGGTCGTACCGTTTTGGTCCTGCCTAGGACCGCGGGGTGCTACCCTGGAGGACAGTGTTGAGGACATTGTCGTAATGTGTGGTAGAAAAGAAGAATCTGCTTGCCAGTCGGTGAGCGCTATACAAAGAGCTACCTCAGTAGCTAAATTGATTGGGAAAGCAAACCAAGATGGCGGCTCCCGCTTCCCTGGGAGACCGCGTGGGCTTGCTGAAGAGAAAACTGCAATTGCAAAAGTTGCAGACAGTTGGCCGGGATTGGCGCCAAAGAAAGAACCCCACCCTGCTGGGGGTAATGGCGCGAAAGCTGTGGCCGCGCCCTCCAGAACTGTGAAAGGCACGGCCTCAATTAAAGGACATCCTATAAGACTGTGGGACCCTCCCATAATTGCAACAAGTGGGGGTGGTTTCCAGCTGTGTCAGATGAGGGTGGAGCTGGTCAAGGGAGTGGCTGGCAACTCAACCCCTGATTGTCAGTCGTGCGGAGCCAGCTTACAGAACAGACCGTTGCTGCAAGTAGCTCCTACTAAGACAATGGCCTGTCCACAAGAAGCGACTACGATGGTCTCCACTCAACCCTATTCGGCACCAGGAGGCTTACTGGTGATTCGGGTGGCGGGTACCGAGACTGTGGTGTGCCTCTGTCTACAATGCAGGCTACCCGGCAGTACCGTGGGCATGGCGGCGCGCTGTCCGCAATGTGGTACACAGTACCTGTGGCCTATGCCTACATTTGTGCCCATCCAGACTATCGAACCTACGGGGGATACGGCTAGGCTGTCCACCGGGTCCCCCGGTGCGCTGTGGAAAGAAAGTGCGGATCCCGGAGAATGGGGATCGGGGCTGGTTGTTAAAGCCGAGCCCGAGGAGAAAGGAGCGGTCGGTCAGCGTACCGATCGAGAGACTAAAAGGCGGTCGCTACGAACGGTGACCCCGAGCAAAGTGGAAGCGGATTCCTCCGATGAGGAACCCAGAGTGTCATCCGGTGCAGTGATCCGGCCTGTGGCAGTATCCTGTGGAGAAAACGGGAGGAAACTACCACTTACCGGGAGTATCGGTGAGAGGAGTCGGGTGTCGCCAGTGGAGCGGAAGGCAGAGAGGTGAAGTCCTTCCATTCCTGGGTCCGGCGGGTCCAGCGGTGACGGGCGATCCTCGCCCACCCTGTGGAGCGGTAAGAGCAGCCCTTGTACTTACCAGGCTCCGGTGACGGCATCCATGGAGGAGAGGCGGTGTCAGGCCCAGGCAGCGCTAGAGAAGGCAGCGGAACTTCCGGATGTCGTCCTGGAAGAAGAGATCCCGCATGGGGATCCATCTCAAGATGGCGGAGTTTTCGGTTCCGGTGATGACGTCACTTCCGGCGGAGGTAGCGGAACGGCCGGAGAGATGACAACAACGCCTCGGCGATCGGGCAGTGCTTCCCGATCACCTGTGACAACAAAGAGCTGGCAGGCTGTGAGGAGAGTCGAGAAGGGTGAGGCTCAGCCAGCGGAGAGTCCTCGCAGTGATCCTGGACAATCTAAGGGTAGAGAGCGGGTCGGAACCCCGCGGATACCATTTGCCCGTCCATATGCCCAAACCCATGCCCTAGATAAAGCCCCTGTCCCAGTCACCTTTTCCCGTGGGTCCACGTCCAGTTTGGGAATGTCGGGAGGGTCCCAGGGAACCGGTGAGTAACGGACTGGGGAGAGACTGGCGAGTTATACGTCCGATGATTGGTCGGTGGGTGGAGGCTATTCGGGGGAGGCATCTACGTCTAGTTGGAGCCCTAGCGTGGCTATAGTGAAGTTGGAAGAAAGGAGAAAACGTGTGGGGTGGCCTAAGTCCCGATCTACCGGGACATCGAGAGTGTCTTCCTGGGGGGACACAGAGGAGGGAGATTCCCTAGAGTCAGAGCCCGAGGAGGTTAGGGAGACCCAGTGGTGGGCCCAATTATTCGAGGGTTATGTGGGATGGATGGACCGCACTCGGTTCCTACTACAAAGGGAGGATGTAGTGGATCACTGGTGGGCTAAGGGGGAATTTACGCCGGAAAAACAGCAATAGGAGATGCAGGAGTGGTGGTTCCAAATCTGTCATGGCAGTATAAAGCCCAATGGTCCCAGTACACTGACAGACCCCGTGGACCCAGACGAGCCCCTATCTTGGGTGTTGCCAGGGAGGGCAGGGAATGCTAACTTAACGCGGTGCAGCTGGGCTGAGAGGGCTATTACCGCCAAGTACAAGTACTCCCATGGCTTGGAATATCCCTACTTTCCAGAACCCCTCATGCAGGAGATCGAGGACAATAGGGACAGATGGTTGCGAGAGACCATAGAGGAGTATATGTCAATAAGGGGGGTGCCATTAAGGGCAGCAGAGCTGAGGAGAGGATAGCGCACCTTATGCCGGTGTGGAGTATAGGCAGGAGTGTCTATAAACACAAAGTGGTGTACCGGCCTGAAAGGGGGTCGTCACGTGATTATAATGTGACCATCCTGGACATGGGGGGTCGGGAAGTTAAGAAACCCGATCCTCGTCACTATTATTAGGGGGAACAGGATGGCTGTTGCGTAGGCTAGTGGCTGCTGGTCAGGGCTTGCTTGGCGCAATATGTTTTGTAAATCTGTCAATGTTGTGACTAATTATGTGTGTCATTCATTTTACAGTGCTTCCTGAAGAAAGGTACTTCAAATTTAGGTCCCAGCCGGGGACGGTGGGATTCACCAGGGGGAGAATGTAACCATGCAGTAAAATGGATTACAGTCATCTCTCCTGCTGACAGTAAGGCCTGGTAAGTTATGGGCATGCCAGCAGTAATTATGGAGGTTTGCCCTCACACCCTGGTGAGGTGCCCTATGTATGGATGGGAGTGGTCACATGCTCTGAATCCATGATTAGTGATGTCAGAGTTGTGCCAGCCCCCAGAGGATACATAAGGCACAGCACTGCTAAAAGTTAGTGTGTTCAAGGTGGTTCAGAGGTTATGTGAAGAGTTGAGTTGGTTGGCTGTAGAAGGAGCAAGTCTGAGTACAGACTTGGGAGAATGCAGCTCATGAGACTGTGACCAGGGACCTGGCACAGGGAATATCTCTCTAAGGGGAGATAGGGAATCCACCAATTTGGGAAAGGACACCTTTCAAAGGGAAGTGCGGTGAACATGAGCGGCTGAGTACAATCGCTGTGAGGGGCAGTTGGCCCGCCGCAAGTCAATAAAGATGATCTTGTTAACTCATACCCTCGTGTGTAAGTGAGGAGTGATTACACAGAGGAGTGCACCCCAGAGGAGTTCCTCACCAGGACCATCCACAAGCGGACGCTGGGATCCTGATGAGGTGGAGGCGCTGCACTGGATGTAGGTAGGACTCATGTACACTACCTCTGCTGCCTGTCTGGGCTGGCAATCCCCACACAACATCATGCGGGAGACTCAGGAGTCCTGTTGCCAACAGGTACACCACCAGACACTACACTGTAATGGGGACTGGTTAGACCACAGGGGCCAATGTGAGATTGGGTGGGTCAGGCTAGGCCAGAAAACCGTTACACATGCATTATGCATGCCTTCATAATCACTAAGGTAGCCAAGGGGTTAATACCAACACCCTAACTACTTTACTACCCATTGTATGACATACAAGGGGGTAACCGCTCCCTTAACTCCCCCATGGTGGCCTAACCTTTCTCTCCAGGGCACCTATCCCCGAAACCCATACCCCCATAACCCACCCCTCAAACAAAACTAACCCCCTTTTACAGTACTGGTCCTAAGCCCTACTAGCCAACCAAGCTTCCCTGGCTGGCAACATCTGTGATGTCATAACTAATAGGCAGAAATCACATTACACCAAGCAATCTGATTAATTGCTGAACAATGTGATGTCATGACATGTCTTTTACTAAAGCCTTAGCCCCATATGTCTGGGCTTTGACAGAAGACCGAAAGCTGCAGCAGAGGTCACATTGGTGGCTAAAGAAAGAAGATAGAAGATGTCCAGAGAAACAGATGAAGAAAAAAAGAAGAAGTAAAGAAGACTGAAGAAGAAACACTTACAAATGAAGACTCTTCAATCAACAGAGGATCAAGGGCATCAGTCAAGATGAGTATCCTCGTCGCCAGGTCATAGATGACCATCAAGCCTGATTTTGTTTCTGTTTGCCATCGGACGTGTGAATTGTTGGAAATTTTTATGATTTTGAGATTTTATTATTAGGCATCGGCCCCATTGTGGGGATTGGTCCCGGGGGGCTCATTATCCTGAAGATGGTGGTCATCTACTAGGATGAGATAAGTCCAATATTTTTTTCAGGTACCCAGTAATTGCCTTTGTGGCTATCTAGGCTCTCCTTGAGAGAGTCTAGGTAGACCTACTGATTCTCAATGTTTTATTTGTTTTTGTTTTTTAACTATGGCTTTTTAGGGGCTAATAAACTATATACTTTTTTAAGGCAGATGCCAGATACTGTACATACAGTTTTGCACTGCAAGATATAGCATCTATGGCATCTTCCTTAAAATTTGGCTAATGCAGGGCTGCGTTTCTGGCAGCTAGCACAGGGGTGTCTTGTGCCGACGTTATTTGGCTTCCGCCATGTTGGCCATATTCTAATGAGGGCATTAACGGCAGTTGTCTTAGCACATAATTAGCTTTGTGGATACCCATTAAACTAAGGGCAGCTCACGTCCATTACATATTTAGGTAACATGTTATTTGCCCTGATTTAACAGAGCTTTGTGAATCTACCCCAAAGAGAGTTAAAACAGCCTCTATTATCTGTGTGCCAAATAAATTAGCAAACTTTTTTTTAACCAAAAGTGGTGCATGATATGGTGATTTATGTGATAGTATGGGCAGTGGCTCAGAGCATATTAAAGGAAAATCCTGCTTCTTTCTCCTACTAGTCAAGATGGTGACCGAGATACAGGGTCAGAATGGCCATCTCTTGGCTACAAAAAGGTTACCAGCTATGCTATAATAGATAACAGGAGATTAGGGATCTGTAGCAGGGTTGCTGTGTGAGGTTCCCATTTCACAAATTGAGTGGCTTGCATACAATGAATCAAGGACTAGCCTTTTTGTGGGGCCAGGTGCAGTGTTAGTGGACAATGGAGACATGGGGAACGATGGGCCTGTCTTCTGGGAATGTACACACTGCAATAGCGGAGTATTGTCCTCTCTGTGAAAGCAAGGTGTCTACCCCAGCGGGAGGTATGGAGTTGTAATTGTAACTGAGGACTGGGTCCTAGCCAACTCAGCCCGATTCCCATTGGTCAGTTCCCATTTCCCTCTCTCCCTAAGCCTCGCCCATAGGTGGCTGTCTTTAGGTGCTGTCTTCGCCCACTGTCCCTGACTGTCTCAGGGGAAAGAATGTCTCAGCTGATTAGTCGGAACCCTGTCCTCCATGATTTCGGGTGGAGTTTCAGGTTCTATACAAGCCGACACAGATCAGGGCTCCACAGTTGTTCATGGCTAATCTCTGTGTCTAGAGGCCAACTGGAAAGTGAACTATGGACCAGAGATGGGCATCAATTGTTACTGGGATTGACGAATAGATGGATCAAGGCGGTAAGCTAGTTTCGGCAGCATATAACAACCAGTGAGTTTGGAGTCATCTGTACCCCAAATTTGTGGTGAGTTTTGCCATGTTTTATACTGTGTTGCTCCCTGTTGGCTCCAGACAGAATAAATATTGGTGTATTTAACTAACTCGTTCTGCCTTGTGTTTACGATCCCTGTGTAAAGTCTGGTCTACCATGACATCGTACTTCTAAGCTTCCAGTCAATTTTGGCTGGTACAATCAAGCAGATATTTATCTTCGTGCCAATGGTAAAACTTGATTTTAAGTTTAAACAAATAAAGACAATGGTGATTGTGATTGTGAAGTGACCTCCAGTCAATTTTCAGTTGGCACAATCAAAGATGATAATTTATCTCCTAATTCCTATAATTAATATCATTGCTAATGCTTTTTTTAATTGCTGTTTCTAGCTGCCCTGTGCTTTTATACCTGCCTACTACTCCACCCATCCAAACTCATCCCCATGCAGAAGCCTAATAGCGGCAGTGAAGGAGAAGGCATGAATATAATAAGGGGGAACTAATACGAGAAGAGATCTGATCAGAGCACAAACAGCAAATTACGTTTTGGTTTTGCTGCACTTCAGATGGGTTATGTAGTTATGTTCCAGTGGCCCATAACAACCCAGAAAGCAAAATTAAATGGAACCGGAATAGAGGGAATATGGTCAAATCAAATGTTTGCTAGTGTCGGATTTCTGACCTGCGAACCTGCCTGTAAGAGATGTGTGCAGGGGTATGCAAAATGGAGACCGTTTTGAGCGTGAAATTAATATAAGGTTTTATTGCTTGTTCCTTAAAATAACACAGCAAACAAACATATACATAAAACAACAAACACTTATCCCTGTGTAAGGGATAACTCACTCCCAAGTCCCTATCTTTAAGACTTGGGGGGAAATCCCCTTACCAGTATACCACCCCCAAAGTCTCAGTGGTACCTTAAAGTAGGTGGCCCTTCAGATCAGTGGTGTCAAGGTGTCATTGTGTGTTGGAGGGTCCAGCCTCTGGCAGGTTCCTTGGTCCTGTGTACATAAAAAGAGGTCTGGTCCCCTTCTGTCTTGTTTGCACTCAAGACCTCTTTCCTCTTGTCAGCACCCTTGTGTGCTGAGGAAAATCTCTTTCCTGTGTCTCACATGGCACTCTTTCACAGTGCTCTCACTAGGCAAGCGGATTCTGGTCAATTGCCTGGCATTTAACCAGCTCCCTGCTGGATTTAGAGGCAGTTTCTTCAACAAGGATAAGTCCCTGTTACACTGCCCATCCTTAGTAAAAAGGCACACTCATAATCATACATGTAGGAGGGAGGTGCAGACATCCAAACAAGGACACAGATTTGGGGAAATAAAAGCATGGCTTTATTTAGCCTGTCCCTTTAACAAGGCAAAGCATACAAAGATAAACAAAATAAACAAACACCTATCCCTGTGTAGGGGCTAATTCACTTCCCAGTGCCTCTCTACAAGACTGGGAGCGAAAGCTCCTTACCATTCTATCATCACAAAATCACAAATGGTACCTCAAAGCAGTTGGCCCTTCAGGTAATTTCTTTGAGCGGCGTACCTGGATACGTTGATCCACTCGGACGGCCAAATCAATGATCCGGCCTGGATTGGCGAGAGAGTTCATCCTTGATGGGATCTGCCAGGCCTTGCCAGAATACGGAGACGAGAGCCTCTTGTCCCCAGTTAGTCTCGGCTACTAGAGTCTGGAAATCCACAGCATACTGTGTCACCATTCGCCGTCCCTGAGTGATCTGGAGAAGAGAAACAAATGCCATCTCCCGACGAGCGGGGGAATCGAATACTTGTTTGAACTCGGCTTTAAATGCCGGGTAATCTTGGGTAAGGTCAGAACGTCGCTCCCAAAACGGGGAAGCCCAAGCCAGGGCGCTGCCAGTGAGGAGGTTATAAATGTAGGCTACCTTCGTGCGACCGGTATTGTAGAGATGGGGGGCCATTTAAAACTGCACCTAACACTGGTTAAGGAAACCCCTACATTCTTGCGGTTCACCTGCATAAGGCTTGGGGGGAGGAATCCTTAGATTGGAGCTGCTTACTGCGCTTGCGGAGTGGGGGCTTACATCTGGCAAGGTCGCGGTCGGTACTCGGTCAGAGAGTACTGCGACCTGGCGTGTTAGTGCCACAATTTGATCCGCCATGGCCTAGTTTTGCTGAAGCAGGTTGGAGAGAAACTGTTGAAGTTCGGTCTGGTCTGCTTCTTGTGGGCTCGACATAATGTTATGCCGGTGCTGCCCGCAGACAAGACCCGTCCCCTGAGCTGAAGGGGGAAGTGGTAATACACGCACCCGCAGCAAAGGGAGCGTGTCCGGAGTGTGGTATAAAGTGTTGCCAGGCCAGGTGTAGTAAGGTAGACAATACTTGCCGGTACCGGTTGTAGAGATAGAGTGAAGAATGCCTTGCCGAGGTCAGGGAGTGGAGAGCGGAGATAGGTCGTAGTCCAAGCCATGTTCAAGGGGTTACCAGAGTGAGCGTTTTCCAAGGAGTGCCGAGATCGAGAGCCAGAGGGGGTAGTCGTACAAGCCGCGTCAGAACCTGTGAAAACACTGAGAGAATCCAGAAGTACTTCCATACAGAGACAAAGCCGAGCAAAGACTGAGAGCAGAGAGGAGCTAGATAAAGCAGGAAGGTCCAATTAGGAACGGAGGCGGGACAGGAAGAGCTACAGGGAGACACTGCAGATTGGTGCAGGCATAACAGGCCAGGTGAGTCTTGTTGGTAAATATACTGGACACCTAACAAGCTCCTATTGAACCCCCAAAATAACCACAACATTCTTACTGTTATTACACAGGTTATTAAGAATTTATATTAGCGTTAGGGACCCCTGAATTGTGGTCTGCCGTGAAGTTGGCTCAGGGGCTTACAACAATTTTGCCCAAAAATGTCAAACTAAAAGACCATTTTACTTAATAGATATTTATACATATATATTTAGGCACTGTACCGTGTATGAGTTTCACTAGATGTGCTAAAACTGAGCTTTGTCTGTGTTTTATGTTCTGTCTCTGGTTTTAAATTTTGAGTCCCTTTGATAATCTGAGTATGCCCGTGCAGAGTGCGGGGGCGGAGCCTGAGGTCCGGGGGACGGTAAGAAGAGTGTGCAGAATGAGCGCGCTCCGTAATGCTTGTACGCGTGTGGACCGAGCCAGTGGATGGTGCAGGTGTGCGCGCGGGAGGGCTTTGGCGCGCCCGGCGCTGAGCAGAGGAATCGCCGAGGGGAGTGATCCCGCAACGGCGGCAGGGGCGGGGAGCCGCGGAGGCCGGTAAGGTAGGATTGTTTTGTGTGTCCAGGGACTCCCTGAGGGGAGAGAGTGCTCTGTGTGGGGAGCGCGGAGAACGCCGATTCCTGACAGGGGTGTAGGAAACAAATTATTATGATGACCTGCCTTTTGAAATTATGTCATTTCTTTGAACTGCAATACAACTAATCCTTCCTGCAGCTATACCCTGTTCCCCCCTCCCCCCATGCACACACACAAGGCTCGCTGAAGGATTTGAAACTCTTATCAACAGACACCTCTGCAGAGTCATTAATTTTCGCAAGCTTTTCATTGTGTTTTTAATCCGTCCCTAGCCGAACGTCACCTCACTGTGCCTGCGTCTTTTTGAGATGGGACCTAGCTGATTACTGTGCATGACTCACCCAACCCCCCCCCACAACACCTTTGAGGCTTTGTTTACGGTAACGCTTTGGAAAATCCCTTCTCGAATTTGATATGTAAATCTGATTTGCACAGCACTGTGAGAATTGAGAGTTAAAAAAACCATTAACTGATTCATGTTGTTTTGTCATTCATTCTTTGTCTTTGGTGTACTTTAGGTGTGGGGGGGGTTGTTGTCAATTATTGTGATTATCAAGAATGTAAATAAATATTTATTTTATTTTATCAGGAACAAAAAAAACAAATATAAAACGCTTGCCATTGTGTTTTGACTGTAATCCGTCCCTAGCCGAGCATCACTTCTCTATGTGCCTGCGTGTAATCCTCTTTGGGATGGGAGCTAGCAGATGATTACTGCGCATGCGCCTGTACTGTAACTTCACCACTGCTTGCTTCAGTGAGTGACCCAAAAAAAAAATTCTCCTCATTTTTTTATTTTTATATTCTCCACAAGCCTGCAAAAACCATCTTGATATTACAATATTCAATCTGTGCTGTACTATAGCTTTTGACTGCGACCCTGTGTGTTTGACAGCACATGGTTGATTTGTGTGCTTTTTATGTACTGTATTTGGGGGTGTAGGGATCAAATTATTATGATGACCTGTCTTTTGAAATTATGTCATTTCTTTGAACTGCAGTACAACTAATCCTTCCTGCAGCTATACCCTGTGCCCCACTCCCCCCACGCACACACACAAGGCTCGCTGAAGGATTTGAAACTCTTATCGACAGACACCTCTACAGAGTCATTCATTTTCGCAAGCTTTTCATTGTGTTTTTAATCCGTCCCTAGCCGAGCGTCACCTTACTGCGCCTGCGTGTAATCCTCTTTGAGATGGGAGCTAGATGATTACTGCGCATGACTCACCCATCCACCCCCCCAACCCTTTGAGGCTTTGTTTACGGTAATGCTTTGGAAAATCCCTTCTCGAATTTGATATGTAAATCTGATTTGCACAGCACTGTGAGAGTTGAGAGTTAAAAAAACCATTAACTGATTCATGTTATTTTGTCATTCTTTGTCTTTGGTGTACTGTAGGTGTGGGGGGAGTTGTTGTCAATGATTATGATTATCAAGAATGTAGATAAATATTTATTTAATTTTATCAGGAACAAAAAAAACAAATATAAAAATAATCATTAATAATACATAATGCAGTCTTTATTAAGTTCTTCTGTCAGATTGAAATAGAGGGCCGGTGGATTATCATGAATAATGCACATTGATAATAATATTAATTAATAATATATAATATATAATAATATGTATATACTGTATAGTAATATAATTTTTTCCATCTTTATCTTCTTCCTCATTCTGTGTATAGTACAGTAGTTCATTGAGAGAGGAGAGGTGTTTTGTACATCATGACTGCATTTTAGATACTGTACACTTAACTGTACAAACAGTTCACAGACTTTACACGATACCCCCCCCCTCTCTCAGTGGCCATCCATTTTTTCTGAAAAGACAAGAAAACAAAAAATTAGTGCAGTTATGTGCATACTGTATTATGGCATTGTGTGCTGTGTCGTACTGTCAAACTACTCTATACTTAAACTACTGTATACTGTGACTACTGTTAAATACTTAGTAACCAGATGGCTAGTGCTGCTCTCTCTGGAAAGGAAAAAATGGAGCAGTTACTGTAGGTGCATACTGTATTATGGCATTGTGTACTGTTTAGCTACTCCATTTTGGACTACAGTATGCAGTTAATACTGTCAAACTAGTCTATACTGGAACTACAGTATACTCTGACTACTAGGAAAGAAAAAATCTGTGCCATACTTATCTGTATCATACTGTACTTACAATACTACAGTACAGTACTATACCATACTACCTTCCTGATGCTTGCCCAATACATGCGATCACAATGGGCAACACAGTCGCAATATGGTAAATATATTTATTGCATCGTTCCACGGTGAGTACATCGTTCCAAAAACTCAGTATGCCTTGCGCCAACTCATCCTTTTTGGAGGGTTTCACGACTTTACTGATATGGTCCTTCAGCTGATGCCAGACCATTTCGATCGGATTGAAGTCTGGCGATCTGTCATTGGAGGGGGAAAAAAAGGACAATTAGTTTAAGAGATACAGTACACAGTAAAAAAAATGAGACACGGTTACCGCACTTACAGTACTCCGCTGGCGTCTTCACCCAGTTGATACCACGCTCAAGGATATGCGCTGTTGACGCGGTGTGCTTCGGATCGTTGTCCTGGTAGAAACGGTGACCATCCGGGAACACATGTGTGATGTATTCCACAATCTCAGGCACAATTTTGTCTTGGAAGAAAGTCTTATTCATGATTCCTATAACAAGAAAAGAAAAGTGCTCAAAATACTGCACACTCGTACAGTGCGTAAGGCAAAAGCGTGTGACATACATTTTACTATACCTTCAAAGATGACGATGCATCCTGGTCCACGCTTAGAGATGGCACCCCACACATGCATCTTTACTCGGTGTTTTGGACGCGGCTTCATAGATATGCGACCTTTTTTGTGGAATGCAAAGGTGGCAAATCTCTCCAGCGAAACAGTAGACTCGTCAGTGAAGATGCAATCCTGGAAAGTTTCTCCACTGTCGATCCATGCCTGGGCCTGGACCACTCTCTTGATTTTGTTAATGTCCCTTATCATGGGGTACGCTCTGTAATGACAAGGAATAAATAATTTTAAAGGTACAGTGCAGTTTCTTAACCAACACTTTTACCTCCTGTACTGTCCAGTACTAACCTCACATGTCCATATTTCCATCCAATTCTGTGTCTCATCTTCTTTATGCTGGTCTCGGATACAGTGAGATTGTGATTTTCCTGTAGAGTGTATTTGACCCTTAATGCACTCTTCTCATCATTCTCCTCACTTATTTTGTCGACCAGAAGAGTTGACTCCCTACAATGTACAGAAAAACAACAATCCGGTAAGTTACAGTGCAGTAGGCCACAAGCACAGCACATCATTTGCAGTAAAAATAGTATACAATTAGATAGATCTACACAATATATTGTTCTATTAATATGCAGCAATATAAACAATATATATACTGTTGTTATAAAAATATACAGAAATAACTATAAAATGAGATAGATCTACACAATATAGTGTTCTATTAATATGCAGCAATATAAACAATATATATATACTGTTGTTATAAAAATATACAGAAATAACTATAAAATTAGATAGATCTACACAATATATTGTTCTATTAATATGCAGCAATATAAACAATATATATACTGTTGTTATAAAAATATACAGAAATAACTATAAAATTAGATAGATCTACACAATATATTGTTCTATTAATTTGCAGCATATATAAACAATATATATACTGTTATAAAAATATACAGAAATAACTATAAAATTAGATAGATCTACACAATATATTGTTCTATTAATATGCAGCAATATAAACAATATATATACTGTTGTTATAAAAATATACAGAAATAACTATAAAATGAGATAGATCTACACAATATATTGTTCTATTAATATTGCAGCAATATAAACAAATAATATACTGTTGTATATGAAAAATACAGAAATAACTATAAAATGAGATAGATCTAACACAAATATTGTTCTATTAATATGGCAGAATATAAACAATACATATACTGTTGTTATAAAAATAACAGAAATAAACTATAAAATTAGATAGAATCTACACAATATATGTTTCTAATTAAGATGCAGCAATATTACAATAAGAGATATCTAGTATTTATAGTATAGAAATATACTTACACGTTAGTTACCTGTTGGTGCTCGTGCATTTTGGTTTTTCCGTGTGCATGATAGCACACGGTAGTTTGCTGGCACCAACGAGGCAGAAGCAGCTAACCCGTGTTGGATATCTGCAATCGGTGTAAGCACGTGTACATCTCCTAAACTCACGCTGAGCTCCTTTGAAATCTTTTAACAGCATTGCATGCAAGTGAAAGAAATACAAACAAAGAATGTATATTCGATGTTTAGTCGATGTGTATCCATGTGCAGTGAATCCACAAAATGGATGGGGTATTTATACGTTAATGACTCACATTAGAGTACAGCCCACTTTTTCAACAACTGTACCTCGTCGCCATGCATAAACGTTACACACTTTGCATCACAGTTAGCCCACCACTCGATGATCTTTATCTGAATTTGCCCCTGTGTCCAAGATTGTATGCGATGTGCCATATGCTTCCATGGATTTGAGTCAACCTTGATTCTATGGACGCAGGAACCCACTCAGCCTCTGCCGTGCCTGGTATGCAGAAAAAGCGGGAAAGGCAGGAGCCGTTTCCAAGTCCCAAGGCCAAGCGACAGGGTAAGGCTAATAAAGAAAACTTTGTGACCCCATATGGCTCAAGGAGTTTTAATAGAGTAAGCATTATTATGTCAAGAAGGAATACGGTGAGTATGTACATTCAATGAACAAACAACATGGGCAGCAACCCTCGAACCGGCAGGGCCACTCATCGTTATGCTTCGACGAAATTTCTGCCGCCATCTCTCGGAAATCTTCACCCGTCTTCTCCCTTGTAATATCGTCCGCGAGGCCTGCCGGGACACCCTACCCGGAAACCCCAACGGCCCATCTTAGAGCACTGCTCTTACGCACGACGCTGCGCTTGTGTTTTGCCCCTGAAATCCACGTGTCACTTCTCCATTGCGCTTACGATGGACTCTGCCGTTCTCGGCCGGGAAACCAAGGGTTCACTTACTCCTATCCCCTCTTTGACGCGCTGCAAATCTCCTACATCCGAAATCCAACAGGTCACCTCTCTCACCCTTCCCTTCAGTGACACTGCCGCTTTCTCCATGGAAACCCAATTGCTCATCCTCCGTAGCACCATCCACCCAGTGTCCATAGCCAGTGCACTGCCACAAGAACCAGGCTACGTAGACCGGATTTGCTTTTGTGTGAATGGGATAAGTGTGGGAAATCCCCGGGGATCTATGTGTGCTGGCAAAGAGGATCGGCTTGGTGGAGGACCCATGCTAAATAGGGATCAACTGGATGTAAAGATGGATCAACGGATGGTAGAGATTCATTGGGTCCATGTATCCCCGGCGCCGGAGCAGGAGGGTGTGGCATGGATGTGATGAATGGGGACCTTCGACCACCTTCAATCAGCAAGCGGCACCAGAAGATTTGCTGTACAGATAGCCGTGAGGAGGAGGATAACATGGCCACCCTGTGTCAAGGAGACCACACGACCAGGAGACAACACGGCGACCAAGGACAGGAGGAAAGCTTCCTCCAGAAAACCTATTCCTCGCCCGCCACCACCAAGCATACCCCACTCACAAGAAGGAAACACATGCTTCCAGAACCCAAAACTACATTCGCTTGGGCATCGATACGGGCCGACATTCATCTGCGCGATCTTGCCACCGGCACTGCAGGGAGAAGTTAGGGTGATGATGAGTGCTGGTGTACCCACACAAGTATGCCTGTTATTTTAAGCACCACGTGTCTATTTGGTTTACTGCGATGTGGGCGGTCAAAATGAACACGAAGGAAATCGCGAAAAAAAGGCGCTTCCTGACAATTAAGAAAGACTATTCTGGAGGAATTGCAGCGCTTTTCAATTTACAGATCCTTTAATAAAAGGCGTTCGAGACTGCATAATGGCATTTTGTGCCATACAAGGCATCGGCCCTGGAAGGACAATCTGGTGGTACGCATTTGCGTGATGTGTTCAACTGGTGTTATTTTTTGTAAATCTTTTGTTCCAGTCCCCGAGGGCCGAAAACAGGCCCGGTTTTCAAGGTTATCCTGAAAACCGGGCGGTTTGCGGCCCTCGAGGTCTGGAGTTGTGCATGGCCTGACTGACTGTTCTGCACACACCTTCCTTATGAATGTTTGATTTGCGTTCTTAATATAAGGAGATGTTGCTTTTGTATTATGTATGAATAAATAATTTTTTTTAATACTGGTCTCACCATACTATTTGATGTAATGTACATGTTTTGATTGCCTCTTATTAATAAAGGAGATTGTGTGTTTTAACTTGGATTAATAAAGAAATGTTTTAACTTACTGTACACAAGGACCTGCACAATTCCAGTACCCGAGGTCGCACCCAACATGCCCGGTTTTAAAGGTTATCTGGAAAAACCATGCTGTTTGCGGCTGAGGACTGGAGTTGTGCAGGCCCCACCATGACTGACTCGTTATGTCCATTATACTGCTGAATGTTT
Source organism: Ascaphus truei (assembly GCA_036426205.1). NCBI lineage: Eukaryota > Metazoa > Chordata > Amphibia > Anura > Ascaphidae > Ascaphus > Ascaphus truei. The sequence continues at coordinate 138,012,826 of CM071568.1, read as the reverse complement.
TGACTTGGCTCTCTTTATACAGCGAGATTTTGCGTTGTTATATTTATGAATAAAGAAATTTTTTCTTTTTTGTAATAACACTTGTGCTGTAACCATACTGACTGGACTGTAAATGTTTGACTTTCTGTACATATTGTTTTCATTAGCAGTTTCCATACATCTGTTGATGTTTGGAATTGCTGTGACTAAGAAAGTTTTATATGGTACAGTATTTGTAAATAATGTTTTGGTACTTACTATCCACCAAAAAGAAAATTGTGTATTGTTTTTTAAATGTTCCATTGTCTCTTTTTACTGTAACAAATCCCCCGTGTTTCTCTGTGTCCTGGCTTACAGGCATTACTGATCCGTCTCTTACGAGCATGCTCAATTACTGTCATCCACCAGAGTATTTTACACATCCCTTACATGTCCTGATACGGGTATCTTCCCATATTCTTCCTGTTACATACCGTTCTTAGTTTTTTTTTCCGGGTATATATTTACATTATAGGCTAAGCAGTAAAATTCAGGGCATATATTTGAAAAACCTGCTCTCTGATTGGTGAAAATTCCGGGCATTATCCACAGAATGCCCGGAATTTAGCAGCTTGCAAGTGCAGTTTTCAATGGGTTTATTCCAGCACATCAGCTTTCAGAAAAGCTGAGACAGGGCCGTGGGGATTGGGTTTGCATTGAGAGTAAAAGCTCTGGAAGGGCAGGGATGGTCAGGACCGTATCAGCCCCGTAGTTAACTGCTCCCCTCCCGAGCGGGACAGATTTCTGAGCGATTCAGGTTGGTTTGGTGGGGGGGGGGAGGGGGAAGAGAATGATGGTGTTGCAAAGAAGTAAGTGATGTCAGCAGTTCTTTTGTGGCTGCAGTTTGTGGCTGGTGTGCGTGGTTGGTATATATCTGTGTAGAAGTGCTGTGTGTGTATAGAGCTCCAGTGTGGCAGTAGCAGTGTTTATGGGTGTAACATGTGTGTGTAGCAGCAGTTTGTGCGTGTGTGTAGAGGTGCTGCGTTGTGTGTAGAGGTGCTGTGTATAGAGGTGCAGTGTTGTGCGTGTTGTGTGTGTAGAGGTGATGTGTTGTGTGTAGAGGTGCAGTGGTGTGTGTGGGGTGTGTGTAGAGGTGCTGTTTTGTGCTGTGTTGTGTGTAGAGGTGGGGGGGGGAGAGTGCAAAGTTTAGCAAGTGGCTGCATTTTTTATTGTGTGTCTGTGTGTGTTGTGCTGTTGTATGTGTAGCAGAAGTTTGTGTGCGTATAGAGCTCCAGTGTGTGTGTGTGTGTGTGTGTGTGTCGGTGTCAGTGTTTATGGGTGTAGCATGTGTGTTGTGTGTATAGAGCTGCTGTGTTGTGTGTGTAGAGCTGCTGTGTTGTGTGTGTAGAGGTGCAGTGTTGTGAGTGTAGAGGTGCTGTGTTGTGAGTGTAGAGGAGGTGCTGTGTTGTGAGTGTAGAGGAGGTGCTGTGTTGTGAGTGTAGAGGAGGTGCTGTGTTGTGTTGTGTGTTTAGAGCTCCAGTGTGTGTGTGTGTGTGGTGTGCTTGTGTGTGTAGAGGTGCTGTGTTGTGAGTGTAGAGGAGGTGTTGTGTTGTGTGTGTGTGTGTTTGGTGTGCTTGTGTGTGTAGAGGTGCTGTGTTGTGTGTGGTGTGCTGTTGTGTGTGTGTGTGTGTGTCAGAAGTGTGTGTGTTGAGCTGCTGTGTGTGTGTGTGTGTGTGTGTGTGTGTGTGTGTGTGTGTGTGTGTGTACACCGAGGGGGCGGCAGTGTGTGGATAGCTGCAGTGTAAGAGTATATAGAGGTGGTTTCATGTATTTACCATTTTATTTTAATAAAAAAAATCTATTTATCTATACAAAAGTGTCTATTATTTATGAAAAAAGTCTACATTTAGCCTATAATAGTAATAATCCCCTCAGAACAGGGCATTACTGGCCAATAATGCCCTGGCTGGGTTAAAGTCCCTCGGCTTCGTCTTGGGCCTTCAACTCTTCCAGCCTGAGGGGATTATTACTTAAGTATATATAAAAAAGTATTGTATACTGTCTGAAAACATCAGCATACTGTTTCAGGTATTCTATCCTAATTAATAACAACGGCCACCAAACTGTAGAATCCGGTACGTGGTTCTTAAAATCCGATTCTGCAATGTGCAGGCATTGTTACACAAAGCGATATTACTGTATCCATCGAAATCCCTCCATTTGCCATTTTCCACATGAGATGACAAAGTTTTCTTTTCTGAGGAAAAAATAAATAAAAGTTTTACTGTAATGGTCAGTCCCCTAAAGAAGTTCCCAGTCAGTCCCACCAATAATTTTCTCGGGGGCGTCTCCTGTTCACATGCGCATGCGCCTACCGTCAATGTGATGACGCATATGCGTTTCAAGAAGGTTCCAATGCGCATGCGCCTAGCTTTTCACCAATTGTGCAGTATCTACTGTAGAAGCTGCTCAGCCAATGATATTGCTTACAGGAGAATCGCTTGACTTTTGATTCGCACTGATATTGATATTTTCAAAATAAAAAAAACAGAATAAAATACAGCAACATTACTCACCATAGAATTTCCCAATCAGCTGGCGCCGGACCACTGCCAGCCCCGTATTCTTGATCATACACGTTGTTGACAGGCGACAGCGGGACTACTACACCTGTAGTCAGCTGATGAGGCTGGAAATCGCTTAGGTACATGCAAGCTTGCTCGAAACTATACGCGAAATCTGGCTCAGGCTGCAGGTATCCGTGCGTGGACAGACAGCAAGGGTTGTCACTGACGGTCGGACCGTTATTGGAAGCCGGTGCTGGTGCTGGTGCATTGCTTGCCAGCGACTGTCGTTTCTTAGTTGGTTTTAACACGACCTTTCGCCTTTTGCCGTCTGCATGATCATAGATACAGGAAAAACCCGGTGATACACACCAATACCCTCCAATAAAATCGGGATCAATACGAAAAAAACATGGATCGCTACATAACTTTTTCCTTATTGCACGCTTCCACACATGAGGAGCTGGGGAAAATTTGTAAAAGTCATAGTTTTCGATAAAATACTGATAAATTTGAACAACTGTTGCCATCTTATATCTGTTGCATTAATCGCGGCCCATATTAAATAAGCGTACGTTCTGTCGGGTTCTTGGAACACGGGCTGCACTTGTACACTCATGGCGGGAATCTCTGGACAATAACCAGACCAGAAACTGGTGCCTGTCTTTCTTTAATATGAAAAGCCTAAATTGATACATTATTGTAACCTCTTCCTTCAGTCCCAAGACCAATTTACAATAGACCACTGTGGTATTAAACGAAACACCTGCAAGTCGACACATTACTGAAGCGCATGCGCATTACAATTCATGAATATCTGCCATCTGGCGGTCACGCGAAGAAATGCAACCAATTAAATCCGAACCATTCTCAATAAACACATCAACCGCGCATCAACCGTGCGCATCAACGGCGGCTGTGAATGCAACATGAATGCGGCATGAACGCGGTGAAGTGCGTAGCATTCGGAAAAAAATCCCGGAAAAATGCGGTGATGTTGGAGAATAAAAGGGGCCATAGCAGTACATCCGTACAACCAATTATACCCCTAGTATAATTGTCGCTCTTCTACAATGGTTTAAGAAGCAAACTATCAAGTACACATTATTTTTCTTATCATAAGACATAGAGACACAGTTAATTTAAGAAGAACAACTGCCAGCAATAACATTCCCTGGATTCTTATGGATGACAGATCCAGTTATGCTAACTCTTTATTATAAGATAACATATTAGGGATGAAATAAACAGCTTGACATCTTACTTCCCTCTCACCGTTATGACTGAGATCAAAAACACATGAGTAAATGAGACCAATTAGGTAGTATGGAAAGGTTTCTAAACAAAATAAATTGCATATGTCCACAAAAATAATACGCTTCAGCTTGTTTAAGTGAAATATTACTCTGTGGAAGGTTTGAATAGCAACAGTCATGAAAACTATATAACAAAAAAATGAATGCCACTATCAGATAATAAAACTTCCATCACAACTATTTTTCAGTAAATAGTATTATGATTGATTTGGACAATTTATGACTTGCAGTGGCTATAATAATTTCCTTGAAATCAAACTGGCAAGGCAAAAAATGCCACAATTAGTTATAGAGGTTTCAAAATAAATAAACAATGATGTTTAAATCACATAATATAAAGAATAAGCATTTTGAGTGTTCATATTTTGTTTTAGAAAATACCCCATTAAACATTAGCTCCAAAAATAGTAGATGATACTGTATGAGGTGCCATAAAGAAAGGGGATAATTACACTTTCACCAAATAACATTGGTGGCTATGTATTAAGGACATTGTGGAGCGATGAATGTGTGTTTTAATACATGGCACCACTTTTTGAGTCTATTGGAGTTATTTATTGACTTAGGGCCTCATGCAGTAAGCACCGATAAGGCTTTTTTCGTGCAGATAAGTGGGGAAATCGGCAATTTTGGTTCCTGATAAAAACGTATCGGCAGCCGGAAATCGGCTAAATTCAAGTAGCCCCGATCAGCTTTTCGCTGCTGATCGGCACTCCAGAATTGAGAGTTTTACGGCAATTCGTCCCGCCAGCTAAAGTTGTCAAGTTGGTGGAGGAGAAGCATCGGCAAGGTCGACACTTAGAAAAAATAAGGCCTTTTTCCTGGCTGGGATTGATGCCGGGGGTCTCCGGAGCTGATACCCATTAATACCAGCACCGGAGCCCCCCGGCTTGCATCCAAGGCAGGAAAAATGCATTTAAAGGCCACTTCATTACCTTAGCAGCTAACCGCTAAGGCTATGAAGGGGCTAACCCGCCGTGCCAGGTTTATTGTGGGTAGCGGGGGTGGGTGAAGGGGGTATTTGGCCCGTGTTGCTTGTTGAGGGCTTGCGGGGGGGGGGGGGGGTTGCGGTGCACTTAACCCCTTCACGACCGTAGTGGTTAATACCGCTACGGTCATGAAGGGGTTAAGCCCTCCCGCTACCCACCCGCAAGCCCTAAACAAACCACCGTTGGGGCCAAATACCCCCTTCACACACCCCCGCTACCCACAATAAAAAAAATACATACACAACAGTCCCACACTAAATAAATAAATACATATATAACTAAATATATATATATATATATATATATATTACCCCAACAACCCCTATACCCCTCTAACATACACATATATGCACATCAATGATACTATAGGCCGGCGGGGGCCCTCGGGTGTTACCCGCAGGCCTGCAGTACCAAATCTGTGCCCCTCTTAATTAATGTCAAAACACATACATACTTATAAAGAAATAACCCCCGCCCCCGCCCCTAACAAATACATTTTAGTAATGGGCACAATTACTATTATCCACAAATGGATAATAGTGAATGTGCCCATTTAAAATACATAAAGAACAATATATACATTAAATACATATTGCACTCACCCTTGTCCGGCTGCCACAATGAAGGCCATCCTCATATTCATCACCGTCCATGCCCCCTCCGATGCTGCAAAACAGAAACAAGAATAAAAATAGCCAATGTAATGTCCCCTAACCCCTTAATCACCATAGCTGTTATTAACCGCTACAGTCATTAAGGGGTTAACCCACCCTCACCCACCACTCGGGAGGCCTACATACCCTCCCCTACTACCCCTCCACCCCGTGAGGCCTAACCACCCTCACCAAATACCCAGCCAGGAGGCCTCCCAACATACCCTTGGAGCCAATACCCCCACCCCCAGTACCCACAATAAAAACAATACACTGCCCCACAATAAACATCATTCTATTTATTAAATACATGACCCACCCCCTGTGCATCGTGGGTCACAATTTGGTCCCCACGGTAGGCCCGCAGATGTCTGGGGGCCCCGGGTCAGACCCACAGGTGTCTGAGGGGCCTCGGGCGGTTCCCAGGGCGGTCTGGGGTACCCACGGGTGGTCCCTGCAGGTTCACGATGCCCCCACAAATGTGGGGCCACCGGTTCTTCCCCGCATGGCTCTAGTACCATGTGACAGGCTTTCAATGACGTCACCTCCGTTCTCACCCATGCCTCTGTCACATGGTCTACTAGAGCCAATCAGAGTTGGGATGTAGTTCCCATGCTCTGATTGGCTACCGTACCATGTGAGGCCGGCCATCTTTCTTTTCATGCCGTCATCTTAAAGGCAATTGTAGCACAGCCATTCTTATTGGCTGGCATCATTGTCTTTAAATGACGTCATCAAAATTATTTTTTTCCACCCAAATCACATGGTTTTCACGGCCCAATCAGGGCCGTGGTAACCATATGACGAAAATGTGATGTCATAGGCCTATAAAAGCCTATGTCGTCTCATTTTGAAGGCAGACGCCAAGGAAGAAGGACCTCCTACAGAAGAAAGAAGGCCAGGGCATGGCCGAAGAAGACAAGACGACCCCGGAAGAGACCGGAAGAATATACAAGAAAGAAGAATACAGATGAAGATGGATTACAAATAGAAGACCCATGGATTGTTTTGGTTTATTATTTTATTGTTTATTATTTTATGGTTTATTATTTTATGGGTTCCTCTGTGTGGATTGGTTGGAGAGTAAGCAGTTCAACGGGAGTCGGTGAGTGGGTCAAGTAATGGTAAGTGAACAAAAGAAATGTATTTTATTTAACTTGTTAATTTTTGTTTTTGTTTTTTACATGTGTTTTTTTTTTTTTTTAAGATTATTTCTTGCCATTGTATGTATGTATGTATGTATGTATGTATGTATGTATGTATGTATGTATGTATATGTATGTCTAGATCAATATATACATACAGGGTAAGAAATGATGTTGTTTTAAAAGCTTGTTTTGCAGTATTTAAAATGATTTTGGCTATGCTGCTATGCATAAATGTATGTGTAATGTATTTTCGAATTAGAAAGATGTAATTTTTGGTCTTGTATGGTGTACTTTAGGTCATGGTGAGGCTTGCTTTTGTATATTGTATTCATTTGGTACTTATATTTTGTCTGATGGTAACTTGTTCTGTTTAACGATTGAACTAGTTAATTGTTTAATTGTTATGGATGGAATTTAAATTGTTTAGTGATTTGATTAATGAATGCTAATTGATTAATGGTGACTTGATTGGTTTAAATAGTATACTTGTTTGGATGTATTGGTATTTTTTTTGGAATATTTTATTGTTAACATTGATTTGCAGAGTGTGCATGGTGCATAGATTGTATGCATCATGTATACAATGTAAATGCAATGTTTTGATTGGCATTTGAGGCTTTTGATTGGAAGATGAGATTGGATTTTTTTTTAGGAAATATGATTTTATTGTACTGTGTCTGTACTGCTGCGGCACAGTTTATTCGAGCATTTGCCCGTTCTGTGCCGCAGCAGTAGCCTGGCGCGCGCCCGAGTGTGACGGGCGCGCGCCGAAGCAGCGGAAGAGCGCCCTCCGATCGGGGTGCTCTCCCTACCGCTGCCGGGTCCGCCGGGTCCCCCGGAACCCCCTGCCGCTGTCCCGCGATCGCGGGACACCAGGGCTCCCTCGGGGAGCCCCTGGACACGCGTGCAGGGGGCGCACGCTCCCGATGACGCGTGACCGCGCGTCTATGACGAGGGGCGGCCACTAGCAAGCTTGCGGTACCGACCACACTTCAATAAAGTGTGTCGGTACTGTATGGAGAAGTGGTATTTGTAGTACAATAAAATCATATTTCCTAATAAAATCCAATCTCATCTTCGAATCAAAAGTCTCAAATACCAATCAAAACATTGCATTTACATTGTATACATGATGCATACAATCTATGCACCATGTACAATCAATCAATCAATGTTAATCATAAAGGGGCCTGTATCTCAGGAAGCAGGGGGTCCCCGGACCTGAAACCAATGCGGTTCAGCTCCGGAGACCCCCTGCACATGTACACTATGAGTAAAAATTGTTTAGAAACATTTTAATTTTGCTGATGTTTGCTCAGAGAGAGTGGCGGATCTCTCTCTGCTGCAAACACATATCGGCAGGGGACGGCCTATCGCCAGGTTATCGGGAGCCAGGCTTTTTTATCACCGGCTCATCAGCGTTTTGCTTTCGCAGTGATTCGCAGGGATTCGGCAGGGATTCAGGCCTTAATGAATACTGCAAGGGCAAATCGCCAAAATCATGCCAATAGGGAACACTTGGCGAGAGCACTTGTTCGGCGCTTACTGCATAGAGCCCTTAATTGGGAGTTTGTGCAATACATGCACATGCACATGCACATACTATGTATTAAAGGTTAATTTGTGTCACAGGCATAGTGGATTTACAAATAGAGATGGGCAAAACTGTCAAAATCCATTACACGGAATTTCCCAAGCTTTCCATTCAAAATGTGTTCCGCAGTGTAAAATCTGTCAACGGATTGTTCCAGTTTCAATCCATGGGGATTAACCTAAAACTATTGGATACTATCCGTTGGTGGATTTTAACAATTCAATCCATGGATTTTTGCTGAATTTGCGGATTGAATTGTTAAAACCCACCAGTATATTGCTGAATCCACGGATTAGATTCTTCAAATCCACCAGCGGACTGCGTAATCCGCGGATTGGATTGTCGGTGAAAAGACGAATAGCCCTTTTTGAGAATGATTCACGGAAATCCACAGACCAAAGGAACCACACGATCCGCGGCGGATCCAAAACCACAAAATAAATTCACCCATCTCTACTTACAAACAGTCCAACACGTTTGTACCCACCCTATTACTTTATCGATCTTTGATAAAGGAAAGTTTGTTGCTGCCCTATGCCTGTGATATGAGAGATTAACCTTTAAATAAATATTGTTACACTTTTCTGTTTTTTTTTTCTTCAAGAGCTGGGTGTTAATTTTTTCTTGTTTAACTTATGTGACTACATTTTTCAGCAGCACGCCAATTATTATTCGGAATACCAGCACAGAGGAGGGAGATGGCTGCCAAATGACGTTGGTGAAAACCTGCTTTATTTAATAGATTCGTGTTTATGTAAAGAGGACCCGAACAGGTGTCCTTTTGGCATTTAAAAGTATTGCTCTTCCATTTAAGTACTGTAACTACATGTTTCTTTCCGTTACACCTCAGTATGAGCCATGTTTAACTATTCACCATTGGGGCGTATTCTAGTAGCTCCAAAGTTGCCATTGCCAAACAGGTTGGTTTAGCATGTTCAGAGGTTGCGGAATGAAATTTGTGAGGAGGGTCTAGGAGGAGGAAAAGGAGGGAGGAGAGAATAAGACCCCATGTTTCTACCTTAAGGTATGACTTAACTAACGTCAGGTTAAATCAGGGATGGAAACATTTTTAGGCACCATAGGTGCCTGAAATTCCCCCCAGTTGCTAATGATGTGCGCAGTCATGACTAACCTGTGTGAGAGGTCAAATCACCGCTAGAGATGGGGAGATCCGCCCAAATCCATTTCCAGAATTTTCTCTGATGTACTGCCAAAATCCGTTTTGCAGTGAAAAATACGCGAACGGATTTGAGCGGTTTCAATGCACGTGGATTCATCAAAATCTGCCATTGTATACAACCCTTGGACGGATTTGTCAAATCCAATCCGCGGATTGGATTCTACAAATCCATCAACGGCTTGTGTAATACATGGAGTGTATTGGTAACAATTATAAAAAAAACCCGCAAACCGTGAATCGCCCTTTTTGACATTATCCACTGAAATCTGTCCATCTCTAGACACCTCTGTGCGGCTCAATGAGAATTGTGAGGGTTTGGAAAGCAGATGGCGTATGAGGGATGGGAGCAGAGTGAGTTGGACGGGGTGGTGCTAGTCAGAGGTGAGAGCGAAGATGTGAGTGTCAGTGTGTGTATTTGTGAGAGTGTCAGTGTGTGTATTTGTGAGAGTGTGAGTGTGTGTCTGTGTGAGAGAGTCTTTGTGTGTGTGTGGCAGTGAGGAGAGCAGGTGGATAGGAAAGCAGAAGACAGACAGGCAGCGGCTAGCCGAATACCCCCCCCCCCCCCCAAGCCCTCCACATGTGCGCATAATAACACTGGCTCCTACATTTTTTGTCTGGCTCCTAAGTATTTTATGTTTTTTATATATATTCCTGGGTGAAATCCCTGTGTTCACTATAAAGGAGCTCAATGTATATGCATTGTCATTAAGAACATCTCTTATGCATATCATTAGCACTAATGTCTGTTATAATTAACGCAAGGCCCTTTACGTCCAAAAACAGCACTTAATACTGCGTTAGTCTTCTTTGAAGAGACCCTGTTAGCGACGTGTTAACCAGTGAAATGCTGTGTTAAGTCAATATTGGAGCTTTGTGGATCTGGGCCTTAATATTTAAAGACACTTGTGGTGGAAAAAAAGTAAATGTTTTTAATTATCTATATCAATGGTTACACAGTTCCCACAACCAGTGGGTTTAATCTATGTCTAGGTGAAGTTTTAAAAGTTGTAATTGTATCTGACAAAAGAGATGCAGAGAAGTAACATAAGAATAGAATATAAAAGAGAAGCTTATTGAAAAGGGTAGATAAAGGCCAAGACTTTTCATTTCTGTCATTCTGCAAAATTGACCGCATTTATTTATTTTCCTTGCATTATAGATGTGTTGTATTATAGATAGACATGTTGTATTACAGCTAGAGCCCTACTTATCTTACTTGAAGAAAACTGATGTTATCCTGCTAAAGGGTATCACACCCTACAATGAATCTACATTTCTACAGAGCCAATACAGCTACTAGAACTTTGGATGGCTTTCTGCTACATGTGTTAAGAAATGAGAAGGCAGGTGCTCAGGCATTGTCATATCAACAAAGTTTCAGTGACAGTGAGTCAAGTCACAATCTTGGTCATTTACAATAAGCAACAATGGTATTCTAGTATTTTGTAATAAGGATAATGAACTGATATCTTTAATGTATAAAGTTAAATGGGTATTAAATCTTAAACATGCAGATCAATTAACACCTAATAAAGATTATGAGCTTTTACTACAGGGAGATCTCAAGTGATTATGTTATAATACAGCTAAACCCCGTTATAACGCGGGTCTCGGGGTCCACCCCGAGACCACCGCGTTACTAACGGGGTCGCGGAAAAAAAATGGCCGCGGGACAGGAGATGGGAGCGGGCATGTCCCTCCGCTCCCCGCTTCCCCCTGTCACAGCGGGACAGGCCGCGGGGCAGGAGATGGGAGCGGGGATGTCCCTACTGTCCCCGATTCCCCCGTCACAGCGGGGACACGCCGCGGGGCAGGGAGGGGAGCGGGGGGATGTCCCTCCTGTCCCCGCTTCCCCCATGTCACCGCGGGAAGGCCGCGGGGCAGGAGATGGGAGCGGGCATGTGCCTCCGCTCCCCGCTTCCACTGCCCACCGCGGGACAGGCCGCGGGGCAGGAGATGGGAGCGGGGATGTCCCCTCCTGTACGATTCCCCCTGTCACCGGAGGGAAGGCCGGACAGGGAGGGCAGATATATGGAGCGGGGATGTCGCCTTAGAAAAGGGGTCGCCGACTTACCCTCAGATACCCGCTGCCTGCCATGGCGGGTGTAGCGGAGGGGTTTTTCTTCTCAATCCCCACGCTGTCTGTCCCCAGGTGTGCTGCGCGGGGAGGAGGGGGGGGAGGCGGGTGGTGGTTGCTTGTCTCTGGCCTTCCTCGTGGTACCGACCCCACGCCACCGTCATGTGTAGAGTGAGAGAGTGTGTGTGTGTATGTATTTATGGGGAGAGAAAGTGTGTGTTGTGTATTGGTGATGTGTATGTGGGTGTGAGTGTGTTGTAAGTGTCTGTGAGTGTGTGTAAGTGTCTGAGTGTGTGTGTAAGTGTGTCGTAGTGTGTGTAGTGTGTGTGAGTGTCTGTGAGTGTCTGTAAGTGTGGGGGTGTGTGGTGATGTAGTGTGTGTGAGTGTGTGTAGGTTATCTGTAAGTGTGTGTGTGAGTTGTGTGTGAGTGTCTGTAAGGTCTGTAGTGTGTGTGAAGTGGTGCTGTGAGTGTGTGTGAGTGTCTGTGAGTGTCTGTGAGTGTCTAAGTGTGTGTGTGTAAGTGTGTGTGAGTGTGTGTGAGGTGTGTGGTGTCTGTAATGGTGGTGAGTGTGTGTGAGTGTCTGTAAGTGTGTGTGAGTGTCTGTAAGTGTGTGTGAGTGTGGTGGCAGTGTGTGTGCAGTGTGCAGTCTGTGTGCAGTGTGCAGTGTGTGTGCAGTGTGTGAGTGTGTCAGTGTGAGCAATGTGCAGTGTGGGCGTGTGAGCTAGTGTGCAGTGTGCAGTGTGTGTGCAGTGTGGTGTGCAGTGTGTCAGTGTGTGCAGTGTGTGAGCAATGAGCCGGTGTGTGTGCAGTGTTGCAGTGTGTGTGCAGATGTGTCAGTGTGAGCAATGAGCAGGTGTGTGCAGTGTGTGTGCAGTGTGCAGTGTGTGTGCAGTGTGTGGGCAGTGTGTGTCAGTGTGTGCAGTGTCGTGTTGCAGTGTGCAGTGTGTGTGCAGTGTGTCGTGTGACACATGAGCACGTGTGTGTGCAGTGTGCAGGTGTGTGCAGTGTGGCCGTGTTGAGCAATGAGCGTGTGTGTGCAGTGAGGTGTGCGGTGTGCAGTGTGCAAAAAAAAAAATGTAAAAAAAAAAAAAATTTACATTTTTTTTTTTTTTTTTTTTTTTTTTAAAAACGGGAGCCACGGGAAAACCGCGTTATAACCGAATCGCGGTATAACGAGGCGCGTTATAAAGGGGTTTAGCTGTATATGGTATATATAATATAATATATATAATGTTCTTACCAATTACCCACATATTACTGGTTTATTACATTTAGAATTCTATATGCCATGGTAAGGCTTCAAAAAATGAATTTATACACAGACTATGAGAGATTTTTTTTAATTGATGCAACAAACTGTATTGTTCATATCAACTGTAACATCATATTTTTGTAGATCACTTAATGAAAGATTACAGTAAGTAATAAGTTCCCGTTCATGTCAGCAATGTGTAGTTTTGATTCCGGCCATATAAAATATACAGTACTTCAACCATCAATTATTATTATTATTATTATTATTAATATTATGCATAATTGCATGTCAGTAAAGCCGTTTGTGTTTTGACTATGGTAAGCTCACCCAGTGTATATATAGTATTTGCAATGTTTTATTTATTTTTAGTAAAGGGCTGTTGAAGAATGATCAAAAAGAAAATTAAAACAAGATCAGTGCACGTCCAATTTCACTGAAAACTTTTACTAAAGATTTCATCATTATTCATCCTTTTCATTACGTACGTATATCATGTTGCATAAAGGCACATCTTCAATTTATATTAATATTTCATTTAAATTAGGATTTTAGTTCCATAATTTGTATGATAAGCTTGTGCACCACACCAAGGTAACCCCAGATCAGGCACGTTCTCTAATTTAAAAAAAATATAAAATGTACTGGGAAGCAGGCAAAAGAAAGTTGGAGCACCACTGCGAACAGCAGAAAAAAGAGACTGCAAGAGAGTGTGTCCCATAAATAAAAAATGTTTAATGGATCAAAGCATTAGCTACAAAAACGAGCCCACAGGCCCCCACCAACGCATTTCGAGCAACACGCTCTTTGTCAAGGTGCATAATGATCATCACTTACCAGGTATCTAATATATCTGCATTTTCCCGCCATCTGTCCCCCTCCGTCCACTGCGTGAACACGTCACGAATGGTGCATCAATCGTGGCGCTTTCAGGCAGGGGGAGCTGAATTCCTCATTCTGTTGCTTTTATGTCACATTTGACACTTCCCTATGTAACATGGTATGTCCCATAATACCTCTCTTTCCCCCACAGTGTATCTGTGATGTAAGTCCCTAGTAAGTTCAGGGCCTTCATGGGTTCATTAATGGGCCATTGACCCCCTTTCCGCCCCCTCTTGTAAGTGCTAGAAGTAAGGTGGTGACTCATGGCCTGTGTACAGCCTATCAGAGATAGGTACAGACCATGAGCCAGCCTCTTCCTGAAGCTAACCAGTGGGTGTGGCAAATTTAGATTAGTCTTGCTCTGCCTGCGATGGAGAGAGCATGGGCTGTCAGACTCCCATTGCGCGGATGAGCTCCCACCTCCGGCCGAAAGACTTGGGGACCATCAAGACTCAAGGCCCCATACTATCGGGGTAAGCACCATCCAGAAGTCCTGGGACTTAGGACCTCAACACCTATACTGTGTGAAGAACTGCTGCAGTATGTCCAATAAATCTATCTTTTCACTATACCTCTGCCTGGGTGTCAGTTCCTGGGAAGAGGGGCAAAGCGTATTGTGGTGGGATCTGACGTCCTGCATCCCAGGAGCCAATCACAGCTGGAGGCGCTGAACCAATGATACAAGAACCCAGAGACAACCCAGAAGCCTGTCCTGTTGCCCCTTACCATTACGGCTACTCAGCTTTCCTGAACCAGCAGGTATGCCTCAGCACCACACTAACACAGTAATGCAGTGTTTCTCCCAGGGGGGGATGGGGTGGGACGACTGTGTTACACCTACAGTATAAATTTTATTTAACTACTGTAGATCTAGTCTACCTTCCAAATGTGACTTTGAAGGCACAGCTAGGCGGGCACTCTGTGGGGATTATGCAACTTAAAATCAATGACAATATGAAGATGTAACAAAAAACTAGAACAAAGAAAAAGTTCTCTAAACATATTAGCAGTAAAGTACATAAAATAAAGAATAAATAAAATAAACAAAGCATTGAGTCCAAATAAATTGTATTTTCCAAAACAGGAAATGTTGGTAGTGTCCAAAAAAATATTCCCTTCCCCATTATTATTGGTTTTACCTACTGCATTTAAAACCAGAGACAGAACATGAAACACAGACAGAGATCAGTGCACATCCAGTGAAACCTATACACGGTACAGCGCCTAAATATATATGTATAGATATCGATTAAATAAAATGGTCTTTTAGTTTAACATTTTGGCCAAAGTGTTGTAAGCCCCTGAGCCACTACACGGCAGACCATATAGATAGATATCTATAAAATAAAATAATTTATTATTTATTAGATATCTATACATATATATTTAGGCACTGTACCATGTATAGGTTTCACTGGATGTGCACTGAGCTCTGTCTGTGTTTCATGTTCTGTCTCTGGTTTTAAATATATATCACCATGCTCAGTAGCACTCCTCTGTGACACCTATATGCTTATATATGTTGTGGTTATTTTAGGGGTTCGATATGAGCTTGCAGGTGTCCTGTGTGTTTTACCTACTGCAACCTCCTTCTATCCAGTCTTGATTTCCTATTGGACACGTTATGAAACTATCTTCCCTTTGCTTAGAGATATTTCAGCTCTATTCAAGCATGGAAGATGGCTTACTGGTTTATTGAATATACTCTTAGTCCCTGCTGCCTCCTTACTCCATACAGTCAATTAAAACTCTAATAACAGGCTTGCAGTATATAGACTATATGAGTTTCCTCAGTGGCACTGACAACCCATATCCTAATCATTAAACCCAACATTATTTGGTATGCATACATTGCCTTTGTGGGCATTCTGTGCACATTAGCAGCTTTAACACACAAACCTTGTTTAAAAAAAAAGATAGAGCCAACAATCTTTATAAGCATAGCCATGATTGCCTTTGAACTCATCTTCAATTTTAATGCTTGTTCAGTGTGGAGACTGCATGGCCTAATAGTCAATGCTAGCACTAAGAACACCAGCAAATTGACCAAACAGTGGCAACATCATTGTAACCTCCTGTGATAGAAATTCAGTAATTTCACATATGTTTTAATGAAAAAGTGTGAATGAGAAGAGATAAAGATACGTGTGAAAGCTACAGCAATGGCATGCATCTACTGTATCCTACATATATTTTATTTTTCTCTGAAATGTAGATTTGTTGCAAGGTCATTATTTATACAAAAGTACATTTTTATTTTCAGCATGGTATTCCATGACTGGTAGATTTCTTAATTGCCCATTCACCATCTGGTCATTTCACCATGCATACTTCCCTCACATGAGCACCGGATTGTATTCACAGTTTTATACAAAAATTAAATGGTGGTTGCTAGTAGAATGTGCTGTATGCTGTATAGGCAGAGTTCCAGACTTCACAGACCAACCCCAAGACGTACCAGTACCAATCTAAATAGCATTACGAACATTTCATGAGAAGAATTCACCACTCCCTGCTCCAACCTACATGAGTGGGCAGCACCAAGCCCTGCCACCAAGCATGTGCTGTAGCATTACCGATGCTGAGAATGATCTTAGTAAGATTCTCCTTTTGAGATTGTCCCTCTCACTAACTGAATAATTATTGCTTTCCTCATTAAAACAAGTGATAGGAAATTCTTTGTTGCGCTCTGTCAGAGTACAACATGTTCATATTCGTATGGGGACACTGCATTTTTCTTTTCCACAAAGAAAAATTACATAAGCAAAATCAGGTCTTATTTTTCATAAAATATGTGTGGCAGGAAAATACACTGTGCCCCATCTTGGTAAGTAGTCTGAGCTTTACTGGGTTTCCAGTGTACCTGGAGCTGCAGAACTAATTTCCCAGCTCCAGGTGCACTGAACTTTAACTAGGAGGCTACCACTATATCAAGACAGAGAGCTCAGGTAGACTTCAGGAGAAGAGTATGGTTGCTAAAACTGCTTAGCAGTTTTGAGTTTAAGGACCTGGCTGCTTTACTACTGCTTTCTACTCTTGATATTCTGTGCCTGGGAGTAAAGACTGTGAAGTTAAGTCAGTATAAAATCACTTGAAGGACCCAAAACTGCTCTTGTTACCATATCTCTGTGATATATGGACTATTTTGTTTTGTCTACTATACTAAAGTAAAGATTTTTTTATTTGATCCAAGCATGGTGTCACGCTTTTGATTGCCCTGCTGCATTGTGCTGTTTGGAACTGGCGGAAGAGACCCCCTGAAGTAAGGTTGTCTTGTCCAGAAACAGCAACAACATGCAGAGCTGTTGTACCAGTACTAAAAGTTCCAACAGAAAAAAATGTAACCTCCATTTCAGGGATACCTAAAGTATAATTGACAGGCCCTCCGGTGAATGACTGTGAACCCAGAAATGGCCAGATAGAGTGTGGTAGCAGTGTCATTCAATATAATCTCAACGGAGCGGAGGGGTGTAATCCAGGATCAACACAACCCTACCTAGCCATTGAGGGTCCGGGTTCATGAGTAGAATGCAAGGAGAAGCATTCAGGGAATTGCCCTACTACCCTGCAGCATCCTTTGCATATTCACACTAGCGTTACCTTTGTGAAGTAACAGGCCTGCATCTATAACCCTCTGAAAAAAGTCAACAAGCATCAATGCTGTGTCAGGAATGGGACTGATGAATGACATTGTGGGAATCTATCATGGCAATAGATATTTGAGTTAGGCTCCTATGTATATACGTAATCACTGGTGTTGTCTGGGGTCCTCCAATTAGAGGGTCCCTGAACTGCTGTATTGTGTTCCTACCTAAATATATGTAAGGAATCCACACCTGAGTTTACTGGTTACCTTGCCTTGCAGACCGGGGCAGTCCTGGAACACTCCTCCTGGTATCTACAGCAGCTGTGCAAGCTATTTACTGCAGCTCCAGCCTTGTACTCAGTCATTGGAGCAGTGCCCTCACACCCTCCTCCGGGGATTGGCCCGCTGGCCTTTAAGTACTGCATTCCCACAATCCCTCTCTGCCGAACATAATCCTTCTTGGATGTTCACTGTGTTTGTCACGAGCTACCTGTTTGGCCGCCTTGTTCCTGGTTCATGTTCCTGGTTCATGTTCATGTTTCTAGTTCCTGGTTCCTGTCCTGGTTCCCAGTGTATCCTTCAGCCCCACGTTCCTAGAGTAAAACAAATATAATCACTGCGCTTCTCCATGTAAAGAGCATGCAGCTAGTGAAGAAAATGGCCATACAAATGTGCAAAACAGAAAGTGAATCCCTGCGCTTCTCCCATAGGGATAGCAATCAATGGGGAATATATATATATGTATGGTGTAAATACCTATAAGAAAAAAGGAGACTCTTGGTATACATCCTTTGATCAAATAATGCCAAGCCTGCTAACCACGTCAAGTCTCCTTTTTTCTTATAGGTATTTACACCATACATATATATATATATTCCCCATTGATTGCTATCCCTATGGGAGAAGCGCAGGGATTCACTTTCTGTTTTCCACGTTCCTAGAGGCCTACTGCCTTTCCCATAGCAGAGGCCTGCCTTCCGAGTCCTGATGTCAGCTGCTCTCTCTTGTCGCAGAGGCCCGTTCTGGGCTCCTGCGCTGAAGCATTGGTTTACCAGTGCTGCCTGGTGGTGTGCCCACTCCGGTCAGCCTTCTCCTTCCTGAGACCGGCGCCATTGGCCGTGGACGCCACTCGCGCAAACCCCGTTCCTGACCTGCAGCTATTACGCTGAAGCAGGAAGACCTGCTTGATTTCCGTTGCCGACTCCCTGCTTGGACTACGTTTACCCTGATGTCTCCAATCCTGACCCTTTCTCATCCACTGACTACGCTGCTCTCTCCAGTCCTGACCCTGGCTCGTTTGACTATGGATTTCGCATTCCGGATCAGCCTGCGCGGTCTAAGGTCGGTGCTTATATAACCCCACCTCAGCCATGCTGTCTGACCCTGGTTTCTGGCGAGTACAACCGTGACAATATACATATGAAGTACTGTTGACTCAAAAGACACGAGTCACCTTGTGTAGTCTGACCTCAGCCAGGCTCAATGCTAGCTGACTAATCTTATTCATATCCAGAGGAAGTGGACTCAGGTCCACCCAGTTAGTTCCCTAGTAGATGCATATCTAAGGGTAAATAAGAGGGGTTTCATATACAAAAAAGGATTGCATCTCTTTGTTTCAACTTATCATCTATAGTACTGTTAAAGTCACAATTTTGCACAGTACACCATTTATTTCAGTGGGAGGGGAGTGAGCGATAAGGGGAGAAGAGTGAGAGAGAGAAAGGGAACGAGTGAGAGAGGGTGGGAGGGAGGACTTGCAGGGCCATCAACACAGGTGGGGGGAGGGAACACTTTCCACCCACTCAACATCCTAGGACCCAGGGGGAGAGAATAGTCCTGGGCTCTGGGAAAACTGTTGGCTGTCTTGTCTCCCGATATTATTTAAAGAATGTAGAAGATTTTTTGGGAAGTATTGTCAGCGACAGGGCACATATTTATATCTGTAACCAAACAAAAGCATTAACTGTGATTATTCACTGATCTATGAAACCAACCCTCAAAATGTCCTTGCTATTAAGTGTATCTTTTTTATCGAAATTCTGAGGCAGACATGTTAGATAGTTTGAAACCAGCAAAAACAAAAAAGCAAAAAGGCTTTGTATAAAATGTAAGCTTAATAAATCTGTATTTTTAACCAAATTGACAGAGTAGATAATGGACAAAAAAATAATTGTTTTGCAGAAATGTCTCATGACAAAGAATACAAGATGAGACACACTGTAAGCTATTTGCATAGATGAATAGTTATGATTACCCCATATTGCAAGTTGTAATTGGAGATAATATTATGGGTCTTCAGAGTTGTATTCATATAAAGCTTAGTGAAGCAAAACAAAACTTTTATGGCATACAGTTGATGTACAGTAGCTACAATTTTAAATAAACGTTTTCCACATTTGGATTTCTAAGTCATGGACTAAGTTAGTGAACTAGTTAAAACAGTATACTCTGAAAGATTGCATATCAATTAAGATGTGCTTCACATACACATTATATACAGTAAGTTACGTGCTTTTATAAAAAGACACTGAAAGTACAGAAAGCACATCACTATAAATTCAACAATTCCATTGCTTATTTTAATAATACCTAGCAATCTGCATACAACTTCAAAATCAAATGAAAAGCTCTTAAGATAAACCAAAATGATTTACGACCAAAACCAAAACACCAGGCCTTGAGTCCATTCTATGTGTTTTTCGCCATATCTTATATTACGTTTTTAAGTTATACATTAGTTTCCCAATTGTTTTAAACTCAAATCTTTATTGACATGTTTCGAGGGAAGGGGAAAGGAAGAAAACAAATGGGGAGGGGGAGGAAGAGGGGGGATACATAAATAAAACAGGTTAGAGGGAAGGGGGAAGAAGGCACAATTCCATAGATTAACATCTTTACATAACAAGGTTACATCGCCCTCAGGGGCGGCACAATAATAACATTATAGCATTTAAAATAATGCACCAAGCATTTTGATTGGATAATTCTTCCCTGACCTAACAGCAGATCTTAAGAGGGAAGGGTCGATGGGGATGGTCAGCAGCTAGGTACAAAGATAGCATTCCAAGAATTAGCGCATCACTTGCTAGAGCAATATATAGTGAGGGTTAATAGTTGGAGTGCCTGAATAAAGAATCTATGGCTGCCAAACCTTTTAAAATTCTAGGCAAGAGCTGTTCATAAGCCTGGACAATTTTTCCATATTGTAAATAAACCAGACCTTATTTCTTATTCTGGAAATAGATGGGATTACTCCTTGCTTCCATGCAGCTGCCAGCTCGCATCTCGCTGCTGTAGCAATATGACATGATAGTTTATTTTCATATTTCGAAAGACCTTGACAGAGTTTATTCAGTAGAAAAAGCCAGGGATCCAGATCAAAAATTATCTGAAGCCAAGACTCTATTCCCCCCATAGTGATGACACCATCGGGCATGTCCACCACATGTGTAAAAATGAGGCCTGGCCTCCACAACCCTTGGGGCATACTGAGGGATATCCCAGAATGAATCTGGATAGCCTAAGGAGCCTAAGCCTGGAGTCAAGTACCACTGCATCATAACCGTATAAGCATTTTCTTTTATGGTAGTGCATATGGAGGATTTTGCGACCGCCATAAAAAGTTCATCCCAATCCTCCACCTCAAGTTCCTCTCCCAGGTCCCGCACCCATTGAGTCATATACTGTATTAGTTGAATTGAGGGGGGAAGGGAGCTAACAAAATAACTATTTACTGTAGGTGTTACATAAGACCTGACGTACATCTTTTCCTTAAAAAGAGAGATTGAAATTGAGTTAGAGAGTTAGAGGGATGTATTTTTTTGTAGAAAGTATTAAGTTGTAAATACTGGAAAAACTTAGTATTAGGAATGTTTTTTTCCTCTTGAAAGAATTCAAAAGATGTCCCCCAGCCTCAGAATACCAGCATCCATCAATTTTAGAAATCTCTTTTTAATTAAACCAGACGTAAAGCTTGGGTTATCATAAAAGGGGGTCATTAGAGGGTCTCAAGATGTCAGAGAATACTTAAATACTAGTGAATCCCATAGCTTAAGGGAGTGGGCTATTGTTGGACTAGGTTGAGCGGTATATACAGTACCTGCTTCCTTGTAGGGCTCTAATGGGCCGATCAAAGATGACTCAAGGGAAACCCAGCATCTGTGAAAAGGGTTGGAATGCCGCAGGACTAATTGGCTGAGTTGGCCCGCAATAGGAAAGTAAGCACGGGAGTCCCAAACCTCTGCTTTGTTAGGATTGGTGAGAATTTGTTTCCTTATCCTAGGTCTTTTTTTCCTCCAAATAAATTTACTTATGAGGGATTGAAGGAATATGATATATTTTATTAGTACTGGAATTAGTAGGGTCTTTAATGTCCTGTTTAGTAGAATGGAGATTCATAGATTCATCTGTCGATTCGTGTTCGGATTCCGACTCAGCTTGCAATCGCGAGTCAGAGGCCTGAGGCGCGCAGGGCTCTCTTTTTTTCTTGAAATAAGTTCCTAGATCGCTCGAATTGTTCTGTTTTTTTTTTTGTTTCAGAGCCATGCTTCAAGGTTCCAGGTGTAAGTGGATTGCAGATGGGCAATTTTTGGAAAGTTTTTACTGTTTTACGCTTACATTAATGTCCCTGCCACGGAGGAGCTAAAGCTTTCCATCACCATTCGCTCCCCATTCCCTAATTTTTTTGAATGATTTGACACTTTTTGTTTTCCTAACTTGGTAAAAAAAATCTAAAATTAAACAAATCGTTTTGTCAAAACAAAAACAAAAAACACAAGTGAAAGTGCTTATATGTAGTAACTAATCAATCATTCTCCACCCCCAAGCCAAGCACACCAAAAAATACTGAAAATAGAATTACTGCAAAAAACTAATTTTGATGACTGAAATAGTCAAAAGTATCCAATATCATGATGAAGATGCTTCTCACCAAAACGTTGGATATTTTTGACTATTTCAGTCATTAAAATAACTTTTTGCAGTAATTATTTTTTCAGTATTTTTTGTGTGCTTGCCTCCCTTGATTTGATATGCTGTTCTCTGACTAAGATTTGTTTTGCCTTTAGCACCCTCCTTATTTTTCACAGTTCCAGTTAGTCCCCACTATCTGGGGCATCCCAAGTTGCTTTTTCCTGATTACTCTTTTACTTTTAAATTCAATTATATCAGATACTTCTGTGGCTAAGCATAATGGTGTATGTATGACAGTATATCTGAAGGCAAAGCTCAATTCTATTTTGCTTGCACCTGCTCCAAATGGAAGAATCTTGCTCACATTCCACTGTAAACAGAAAGTTTTATGTTTGCTTCTTTACAGTACATCTAAAAGTAAAAATTAAAACGGGCCAACAGCTACTAAACCAGTGAGATACAAAAAAGATAGAGGAAGCTTGCAATATAAAATCAATGACTTCACTATGCTTGACTCTCACTCTGTTGTTAACAAAAGTTTTATAAAGAACAAGAATAATTGAATACTTATCCAGTGACCTGCTGAGATTAGGAATATTGCTTATTGTGAAGAGTTAGCCATCACAATTGTAACAAACACACTTACAGACAGAGTAATAGAAAAACATACTTATGTGCATATCAGACACTGATATTCATCTACACTCATAGGTCTACATATAGGCACATATGTCCCAAGTGCCAGAGTGGGAGGAAAGAAGGAAGGTGGATTGATCTGTTCTAGACCGTTAATGAAGGCTTGAAGCACAGGAAAACGTGAAGGTGGCAAGAGGTGCTCCACACAATCATAGGCTTTAGCCTGCCAATTAGTGTTTCTCTATAAGGTATGCCACGCACAACAATGGTAGATTCAGCTTACAAATATTTTCAGGAAGAATTTCATAGCCATACACTGGCGACACACTTTATTCGAGCTCGGCTAGTCCCACGAATTCGGGTATACCCGGGTGTATTGAGGTTTGTGACTGTTTTCTGCCTGAGTGCATTGAGGTATTTTCCAGGCAGGGATTGCAGCATTTTATTCCCGCTGGCTGCAATACTGCACAGTATATATATATATAATGCATTACAATTCATGAATTTATGCCATCTGGTAGACACGCGAAGCATTGCAGCCTATTAAATCCTAATCATTATCATTTAACAGATCAGCCGCCCATCAGCCAGGCATGAACCCAGGCTGGGAAGGCAAACGCAACGGGGCTTGTCAGAGGTGAGGAGCGGCGCATTCCAGGTATCTGCCAGGTACATACTGGGTATTTGCTCGAATAAAGTGTGTCGGTGCAGTACACATCAGTTGCCATTCAGACATTTCAACTTGCCTATTATTGAGTGCAGGCTCTTGCTCTCGGCTCCAATTGTTGTTGAATTGCTTCTTTACAATCAGTGACCATCATTGTAAAAAAAAAAAAAGTTAATACTTTCATATTAAATTGTTCACAGTTTAAGAATGAAATACTTTGAAGAGAGAGGTATATACTTCCCTATAATTAATGTGGCAAGGTCTCCCTCCGCCCCCCCTCCCCTGCAAGCTCATGCTTACCTCCACTGCAGCAGGGGGAATGGCGGGGCAGGTGAGCTCCGCCGGAGTTGGCGGAGGACCCACCGACAGGCTGGGGAGAGGGCGGTGAGGCATGCGGCAGTCGGGAAGCGACCGAGTCACTGGGGGCTCCCGGCGGCTCCCTTTGCAGGGTGCTGCCATCTCATATGTGGCCGCACATGCGCAGTGCAGTCTCATGCGCAATAGAGCAAGAACTACAAACCCAGCAGCCCCTGGGGCTGCAGCTCACATAGCACAAACCAACCAATAGGGCAGTAGTATCCCCAGCTCAACAGAAAGGATACATTTGGCGTGTCTGCACCACGCTAGCCAGTGGGAGCTGGGACAAGAAAAGGGTAGGAGGTTTGTGTGCAGGGTGTCCGTGGCCCCTGCACTAGGCCAGAGACCCCCTTAGGCCCCGATTCCCCTAAGCTTGTGGTTGTTGCAGGGACAGCCCCATTAGATATGGACACTGCCCTGTAGTGCCAAGTGTGAAGGACACAGCCAGGACGCGGCCGTGAACTAGCAATCAGGTGGTCTGGGAACAGATCACCCCACAGATAAGAGACTCTCTTCATGGAGCGACTCTCCAGCTTGACACCACCCCACGTGGAGGCAGACTCATCGCTGATGACGGCGGTGTGGGATCGGACGGTCCCTTTATCTTCAGTTGGCGCTTCCAGGTGCTGCAGTACCCAGCAGGTATAACACCTACACCTACAAGTGCACCAACTTTAACACAGGTTGTGGGCAGCGCTGTCGTACACATTGGGTGAGTTGACTGTTGTGGACACCAGGGTTGTTGGGTGCCCTGGGGCACCTCAGTACTTTGGGGGGATATCCCATCCGAGTGTGGACATTGTGTTGGAGGACACTGTGGAGTTACGGCCGTGTGTGGCCTAATTGGTGTGGGTGTTATATTATTGTTCCATTTTCATTTGCATGCAGTAAACTGTTATCTTTATCATTGTGTGTTATGGCATTGGGTCCTGTGACGGGGTTATCCAACATAGTAGGATCCCGCACAGGTGGAGGTGCTTTGACCAGACACCCAACAGTACGGGTTAGTATCACCGAAAATGTGTTGAGTTTCCCAAAGTCCCATGAATAGATTGGCGTATGAAGGTGCAAATGAAGTCCCCATCGCCGTGCCCTGTGTCTGTAAATAACCAATATTATTATTATTTATTATAAAATTATTATTATTATTTTAAGCTTTTAAGATATTTTTAAGTTATTTTTAAGCTGTTATTGTTGCACAATGTGTTTTGTATATTTCTTTCTGCAGCTATGTCTTTTCTCTGGAACCTCCCGGTCCCATGGCTCACTGGGGGGCGAGATCTCAGCGAGGCTGCTCATTGGTGGTGTTCTCAGCCAATGGGTTGGTCTCTCTGACCAACTCGCGCGAGTTTTCGGCCCCGTGACGTTATCGCCGAGGGCAGGGGATTGCTATGAAATGGGTATGCACGCAGACGCGGATACACTTTTTGAGAAAGGGACGCAATTCCCGAAACGCGTAAAAGTGATAATGTTCTTTTTTGACCACTCAATAAAACATATTTTAATACTTCTGGATGCAGCCCCCTTTCTCCCTCTTCGATCTGGCAGTGCTCCGACTGTGCCCCCCTTGGGACTACTCTTCTCTGTACATCTATGGACGTGAAGCACCCACTACAAGGAAAGAGCTGTGCTGCAAAAGAGGGGATTCTCACTGAAACAAAGATCATTTCTGGTATGTACTTTTTGGTTCTGTTGGGGCTTGTTTGGGAACTTTATGGCATATATGGAGACCTGAGCTAGCCACACAGCGCCATTAGTGCACATATACCATTTCATGTACCGTTACATATGGTTTATCAGAGTTTCCCCAGCACTCATATTTGCTCCTATACCTTGATCACAGAGGTTATTATTATCATTTTACTTATACTCTACCCTGAGTTAGCTGAGATCCGCTTATAGGGATACTATCCCTCAATCATGTATAGAGATAGAATGGTTCCAGAGAAAGGGTTTCCCAAGGGGTTCTACAAATGTGGAACATGTAACTTTTGCAAATATGCACTCCCTATTAAATCAATGAAGAATATTTTCACGGGACATAGACATAGGATTAATTCATTTTTAACTTGTAACTCTAAATATGTTGTTTATGTTCTCAAATGTGCATGTGGTTCTAGTTACATTGGAAGGACTATAAGACCATTAAAGATAAGAATTAGGGAACACATCAGAACTATTAGAAATAAAGATGACAACTACCCAGTGGCCAGACACTTTAATAACTGTGTACAAGGTTCTATAGATCATTTAACATTCAGTGCTCTTGAACATATACCTATTCATCCTAGAGGATGAGATAGAGAATCACTCCTCAACCGCCGAGAAATGCACTGGATCTATACCCTTGGGACATTGGCCCCCAAGGGCATGAACATTGACTGGGAGCTGAAACACTTTTTAAATTAATATCAAATAATCATATGCCATATAACATCAATATCATACAGAAAATCTATACCGTAATAACACAGTATGTCTTGACACATTAAAAACATAATAAATGTGAATATAGACATATTATTTCTTTATACAGAAATACTATATGATAGGTAGTGATAAAGGATATTAATGTCTTTGAAAATACATTTTATGAGAACTGTCAAAACATATATATATGTATATGATTGTCAATGAAATAGGTGATTTTTAAGTGATGTTCCACTAACATAAAGTTGATATATCAAAAATATTGTAATTCATGCAATATGGAATGACATGAATATCTACATATATGAATGTACATTACCTATTTATGTATGTATCTGTTCTGTATATATATATATATGTTTATGACAAACAGTGTACTATGGTTGTTCCCATTTATTCTCCATCTATATAAGGCTGACATATTAGGAATTTTAATTGTATGATTAATATTTAGAAGAACATATAATTCTAATCAATGAACTAGTAATATATATGTAACTATATCACTATTAGGTTCCTATAGCTGTTTTATATTAACAACTTATCTTTATTAACAGCCTATTAATATCAACAGCCTTGCTATATGATATATATTATTTCTTCTATCTGTTACCTCCTGTACCACCATTTCAGCCGAGTAGATTGTTTACCTTGTGATGATACATTGTTTTTAATATGTTTCTAATGTTGTTATGTATATTGTTGCTTTCACTCATACACACTGCAGCCGCTCTGCTGATCTGAGACATCTCCTGCACGTCACACACATAGTAGAAGTGTTCATTCATCCCATTGGCTGCATCAGACAGCCAATGAGATCGTAACTTGGCGATCTCGCGCGGAAAATCATCTCACTGAGATCAGCTGGAAGCGGGGAGAGAACTATATTAGCCGGGCGGTTGCAGTGTGTTAAACAGTTCTCTTTGATAAAGGGCAGACGCCTGTAACGCGTAAGAGATTTTTACTTACCCGCTACCATGATGTCGATCATGCAATAAAGGACTTTTATTCACTTTGGTGTTCAGCCCCTGCATTTGCTCTGCTCTGCTCTGCTTACCTCTCGCAGGACTTCTCCATTTGTATACTAGTATTTAGTTTGACATGAGCTGTATTGTAACTTTTAAATCTACTTTCCATCCTTGTTCCTCCTGCAATTAATGTATTTTATTGCAGTTGTTTTAATACAGGACAGAGATGTCCAAAACCTTTATGCGATTGGGAAGTTAGCAAATTTTGGTGAAAAAGTGTCAAACATATTGTACACTGTATGTTGAAAAACACCAACCATGATATCTTGATACTAAAGTTTGTGAAAAATATTTATGAATATTTGCAAATACTGTGGAGTTTTAGAAAACAAAATTATGAATTTCAGCACAAAATGAAATTTTTGTAAATCTTAATTGCAGGACCTGAGGAAGAGAGAAAACTCTCGAAAACTTCTCTTATAACATCAATTGTTAGTTCAAACAAAAAGGTATCACCTAATACTGAAGTATTAATTTACTCTGCACAATCGCAACTGGACTAACATGGCTAGTTTTACTTAAAGCAAGAAATATGCATTTGTTTACTATAATGCAACTGTGCAAAGAAGGAAAAGTGTTGTAAGCTTGATTTCCTGCCAAAACTTGATGAATTGAGAAAAGTTAGAGACACTTCCTGCATGCCTTCTTACTGTACTGTAGGTCAAGATCCACAAATCTCTGTTGTTGACTTACCGATTTGTTAACTCTAGTGTTAAGTGTTGTTTTCAGCCTTTAGAAGCCCTTGCGTAGAGAGAGTATGCTAAAAAGATATGTATGTATTTATATCTTTATTTATAGAGCACCATCCATGTCCAATGTGCTTTACAGCAGTAATACACCACATATTCAAAGTATATTTTAACAACTCCTACTTGCATATCTCCCTGACACTGTATCTCAGGTGTGCTCCTCTCACTCTTTCTCCCTCTTCTCTAAAACCCAAATTTGAGGGTCTGGATGGAGCTAATTTAACATGGTGTTTGAAGGTAGGATGACTTCAAGCCTAAATATTAATCATGCTATATTCTCTATATTCAGCATGTAACTAGCTAAAATAAGTAATTTAGTATTACGTTATAAATTATACTGGAAAATGATTAGCTGCCTTTGCAAAGATAAGAAGATAAATCAGTCGGAAAACAGGCTGATGTAGAAATGTTTTCTGTGATTTAAGAAACTTGGTATGTTTAATGTCTGCTGAGTTGAATAGTACAGTATGTGGTCTTGAGTTTGGAATCAATGGTTAGTTAAATAGTTTGTTAGTAGTAAAAGACAATGCAATAGAGATGGGTCTTAATAGATAAGGAACGTAGGATTAACTATAGTGACAAAACAAAGAGGTTCTTCTAAATCAAAGTAAATGAAGAAACAGTGTTCTAATGTTGATGATTAACCAAGAAGATTCTGGCTGACACTGAGAGAAACAGGTGATTGCTATGGTAAGACTGCTTGAAGAAAAATATATGTAACAGGGTATGTCCAGCTGTACGTGTTTCTCCCCACATAGTGTATCTGCTATGTAAGTCCTGTTAAGATCCAGGCATTAGCAGGTTAATCTGTGGTCCCTTGACCCCCCTTTCTGCTTCCCCAGAAAGTGAAGGAAGGTAGGTGGTGTCTCCTGGCCTGTGTAAAGCCCCTTGTATGTGGGTACAGTCCATGAGGCCGCCCCTTTCAGAAGTGTCTAAGGGGAATAGCCTAAAGTTTAGGAGACTTCCCCTCAGCCTTGAGAGGGTGAGATTGTGTCACCCCTGCTCCTCCTGGAGAAAGGAGGGTGAGTGTGTCCCATTATGATCCCTGGCTAGGGTGAAGGAGGGTGGTGAGGTGATGGTGGGAGCTGTGAGTCTTCCCCATGGTGGGTTAAGCTTGCTCACTTGGGCTGGCTAGCCTAAGACCACATGGAGCAGAGCAGTAGAGAGAGAAAGCACCATCTAGAAGTCCTGTAACGTGTGGAGAAGACTATGCTGCTAAACATGCTGTGTGATGCCATGAATAAAGACCCTGTAAAGATACCTCTGTCAAGGTGTCAGTTCCCGGGCTGGAGGGAGGTATGTGTGTAGTGATGGGGGCTGATGCCTACACTTTGTGGGATCCATCACTCTGGAGGTGCTGACAACCTTATGAAGAATATGGGGGAAAAAATTATCAATATTGGCGCTCTGTGTATTAGGTTATAATAGTGAATAATATAAACCCACAGTGTAGTGCCAAATCAACCAAATAAAAAACAATAGTGATACTTATACAAACACATGTAGTAAATGCCGCTGTAACCTGGTGTAGGACTGCTCTCTCAATCCTCGTGAACAAGTGAAGGGTAGGGATCATCAGGAAGCGCAATCATGTGAAAAACAAAAACATAAACTGATGGTGCAGTATTGTAACAATAACGTGAATTAATTATGGCAAAGTATATGGTCAGAATACTCACAAACGTGAGATGTAACTGGACACGTAATGGTATCTTTAAATTGTATAGTGGCAGCCAAGTGATCGAATGGGCACAGCACTCTCGATCTGATACACCTT
Organism: Ascaphus truei; assembly: GCA_036426205.1. Taxonomy (NCBI): domain Eukaryota; kingdom Metazoa; phylum Chordata; class Amphibia; order Anura; family Ascaphidae; genus Ascaphus; species Ascaphus truei. Next base: position 137,983,071 of record CM071568.1, on the reverse strand, counting down.
TCCAGTGGACCCTTAATATAGAATAAAACCGGACATAGTGCAGACTGTACAAGAAATTTTATAAAAGTAGATAAAATCCAATAAACTCACATGGTGTAAGATATAAACAAGCATATAGATCGCAATCTATGGATCTCTGCGGACCAGATGCCTGGTGTCTCAGCTGTTCCTCTGTACTGGCGTGCATGTCATGGATGCGTCTCACCGAAAACCGGAAGTGACGACATCCGCTTCCAGAGGTTCCGGTTAGTCCTGCAACATCACTCTACGCGTTTCACCTTGTCGGTTTCTTCAGGAGGGTCGTTGCATAGTAGGTAAGAAGTATAAATACTCTAAGCTCTACTCTCATAGGTGGAGAGTAAATTGGATGATGGGAATCATTAATTACAATTGAGAATGCCGAGTGATACTAATTAGATAAAGCGGATCATATAACGCTGTTACAATTGATAATAAAAGCAGTGACAAATATTTAATAAACAACTCAATAATAGATAATATTAAAAACATATTAAAAAACGTATTTAAAACAAATATAGAAACAATGTGTCATACTTAAAAATGGCTGTAATAGCGATGGCTGGAATACATAGGAAGAGCCAATAATTAAATCTTCTGCATCAGACATATGCAGAGACCAAAAGCACAATAAAGGATAGAGAAAAGGAGGACATATGGAAGCAGAATGCATAATTAACTGTCATACTGATAAATGCATATATATGACGCAATCTAATAGAAGGAACAGAGCAGAAAAGGATGAGGTTAGTTAACATCTTAAAAGACAATGGTGATAGTATTTATAAAAATGGTTTGAGGTCAAATTCTAAGTTTAAACCAGAAGGTGACATTGTATTTAGCTCAAAGATCCAAAATTATTCTCTTTTTAGGAGGGCTAAGTTTCTACTGTATTACACCTCTCCAATTTGGCATAACCTGTTCAATGGCTTTAAATGTTAACCCTTTAGGATCTGAATTGTGCATTAATAAAAAGTGATTAGAAACACTGTGTGTCGAGACTTTTCTTTTAATATTACTAATGTGTTCTAATATTCTTGTCCCTAGGGGGCGGATATTTTTGCCAACGTATTGCACCCCACATTCGCACTCAATAAGGTATATGACAAAATTGGATCTGCAATTTAGATGTTGTTGAATATTGTAAGTTTTATGGATTACATTGGATTTAAAACTATTAATAACTTTCGAGCTAAATTTACAGGCAGTGCACATTCTGCAGTTAAAAAATCCCTTTGGGGGGTTTAGCCAATCTGGTCGATTGGGTGCAGTAACTCTCCTTAGGGCACTAGGGGCCACATGGTTTTTAATATTCGGAGCTTTCCTATACACCATTTTAACTCTTTCAGGTAAATGTTGGCCAAGAATAGGGTCATTTTTTAATATAGACCAATGGGAGTTTAAAATATTGTTGATCTTGTGTGCGTCCCTATTATATTGTGTGATGAATGGCACTTGTATAACATCACTGGGTGGATTCTTTACTGTGGGGATAAGCATTGTTTCCCTTGGTGTATTAACTGCTTTAACCCAAGCTTTTCTGATGACATCATCTTTATATCGTCTCTCTGTGAACTTTCCTGTTAATACCGTCGATTGTTCTTCAAACATTTTATTGTCAGAACAATTTCGTTTTAACCTTCGGTATTGGCCATAAGGGATATTTGTAATCCACTTATTCAAATGGCAGCTGGATTGTAGAATATAGTTATTGGCATCAACATCTTTAAAGAAATTCTTTGTTTTAATCGAATTATTCTCCAAATAGATGGTGAGATCCAGGAAGTTCACGCTGGAGGCACTGATAGAAGATGTGAACCTTAAATTTAATTCATTGTTATTAAGGTACATGAGGAATAAATGAAGGTCCTCTGGTGTACCCTTCCATACAAAGATGATGTCATCTATATATCTCCGCCATGTGACCAAATTCGCGTCCAGACCAGTCCAAGACCCTATATATTGGTCCTCCCACATGGCCATAAGGAGATTGGCATAGCTGGGCGCGAATTTGGTCCCCATGGCGGTCCTACACAGTTGTAAGAAGAACTCGTCACAAAACTAGAAAAAAATTCTCCTCAGGACAAATTCAATACATTTAATAAAAAATCAATTTGAACCTCTGGGTTATACCTTCCCTTTCCAGAAAGAACCTGACAGCCCTGCATCCATCATTATGTCTAATCGATGTGTACAGAGCCGTCACATCAGTTGTGACCAATAAGTAGTGTTCCTGCCATTGGATATCTCTTAGCATTAGAATGACATCTGTAGTGTCTTTCAAGTAGGATCTCTGTTTTTTAACAATATTTTGTAAGTAGCTATCCAGAAACTCCGATAGATTGGCTGTCAATGACCCTATACCGGAGATGATTGGTTTCCCATGTGGGTGAGTGAGATTCTTATGAATCTTAGGTAGGAAGTAGAAGACGGGGAATATCGGATCCTCTATATTTAGGAACTGGAACTCATGATCTTCCAATATTCCCCATCTTCTCCCATCTTCCAGGAGAGATTGCAGTTCCTTTTTGAATAGGGAAGTGGGGTTGGTTTTCAATTTCTGATAAGTGTCAGTGTCACCCAAGATTCTGTTGGATTCCATCATATAATATTTGTGGTCCATAATAACTACACCCCCTCCCTTGTCTGCAGGTTTTATTACGATAGTTTTATCCAATGACAGTTCCTCTAGCGCTAGTTTTTCCTCTTTGTTTAAATTGGAATAATGCTTACTCTTATTAGTGGTGAGGGCCTCTAAATCCTTGGTCACTAACTGAAAAAAGACCTCCAGGTGATTCCCTTTAGCAAATTTTGGGAAAAATGGGATTTAGGCTTAAATCTGGGGTACACATAATCTGGAGTGGTCAAATTTGAAGTTGAAGGACCCTCTATAATATCATTACGTGTCTCGGTCCAATTTCTGGTTTTTACTTCTTTACTTATGAAGAATCTCTTCAAGGTAAGTGACCTCAAAAATTTATGTGCGTCTACATAAAGACCAAATTTGTTTGGTCCAATGGTGGGGGCAAAAGTAAGTCCTTTGCCTATAACTTTATTCTGACATTCTGTTAGAGTTTTGGTGCTGAGATTAAAAATATTTTTATTATGTGTTCTTAGTACAGTTTTCGTGTTTTTTCGTAATCTGCCCCCTCGTCTCCCTCGGACATGCGTCTTTTGTTTTGTTTTTTGCTTGTATTTGGAGTTGTCAGGGGGTGAAATGGGTTCCTGGTCTCCCATGAACTCATACATCCCCTTGGATCCAAAAAAAGGGGCTGTTCCTTCTGTTGCTCTATAATTAGATTCTCTTTCTTTGAAATGTCCATAATGTCACTGATTTCTAAGTGTTTAGTTTTTTCTTTAGCTTTTCCTACTCTCGGGGGTTTTTTTACTTCCACTTTTTTAATTAAAATCTGTGGTAAAAAAACAGCATGGGTTTTGGGGTAAGTGTCACTAAATATCCCCCTATATGAGGTATCATAGTGGAAGTAGATATAGGATTATTTTCTTTGGGATCAGGACTAGATTGTGATTTGCGACCATTTTTAGAACCTTTGTTCCAGGTCCTCTCTATTCCTTTCTCATAGTCGTCCTGATCTCTCCTAAATTTTTGTAATTTAATTTCTATTACCTCTTTTTTAAAAACATCTATGTTCTTTTGCATTTTGTCATCTCTCTCAGTGTAATCTTTGATGTTTTCTAAAGAACCTAATTCTAATCTTAAGTCTTCAATTTCCTTGTCTAATACTTTTAAATGTTTCTCTTGTTGTAACATAATAATTTTAATCAGATTAAAAGAACAGTCATCTTGGGCACTATTCCATTTAGATATGAATTCATCGTCCATTGATGGATTTTTTTGGACCCTGAGTCCCCTGGGTATTAACTTATATTCTACATATTTCTTCCAAAATAGCAGATCAAGCCATTTCTTAGTATCGCGTATCAGTGTGCGCTCTAATTTAATACAAGTAGTATTAATCTTATCTTGATCCTCTCTAAATTAGCGGTTGGCATCTTTAAAGTAGGTGTCTAAATTTAGATTCCTATTGGTTCTATTCTGAAACACATTAGAACTAGCCATTTATAAATAAATAAACTGTGATAAACAGGTGCAGCCTTGATAAAAAGAGAAACAGTGTATATGGGAAAACAACTTATCAATATTGGCGCTCTGTGTATTAGGTTATAATAGTGAATAATATAAACCCACAGTGTAGTGCAAAATCAACCAAATAAAAAATAATAGTGATACTTATACAAACACATGTAGTAAATGCCGCTGTAACCTGGTGTAGGACTGCTCTCTCAATCCTCGTGAACAAGTGAAGGGTAGGGATCATCAGGAAGCGCAATCATGTGAAAAACAAAAACATAAACTGATGGTGCAGTATTGTAACAATAACGTGAATTAATGATGGCAAAGTCTATGGTCAGAATACTCTCAAATGTGAGATGTAACTGGACACGTAATGGTATTTTTAAATAGTATAGTGGCAGCCAAGTAATCGAATGGGCACAGCACTATCGATCTGATACACCTTTCCAGTGGACCCTTAATATAGAATAAAACCGGACATAGTGCAGACTGTACAAGAAATTTTATAAAAGTAGATAAAATCCAATAAACTCACATGGTGTAAGATATAAACAAGCATATAGATCTCAATCTATGGATCTCTGCGGACCGGATGACTGGTGTCTCAGCTGTTCCTCTGTACTGGCGTGCGTGTCACAGATGCGTCTCACCGAAAACCGGAAGTGACGACATCCACTTCCAGACGTTCCGGTTAGTCCTGCAACATCACTCTACGCGTTTCACCTTGTCGGTTTCTTCAGGAGTGTCGTTGCATAGTAGGTAAGAAGTATAAATACTCTAAGCTCTACCTCATAGGTGGAGAGTAAATTGGATGATGGGAATCATTAATTACAATTGAGAATGCCAAGTGATACTAATTAGATAAAGCGGATCATATAACGCTGTTACAATTGCTAATAAAAGCAGTGACTAACCGGAACCTCTGGAAGCGGATGTCGTCACTTCCGGTTTTCGGTGAGACGCATCCGTGACATGTACGTCAGTACAGAGGAACAGCTGAGACACCACTCATCCGGTCCGCAGAGATCCATAGATTGAGATCTATATGCTTGTTTATATCTTATATCTTACACCATGTGAGTTTATTGGATTTTATCTACTTTTATAAAATTTCTTGTACAGTCTGCACTATGTCCAGTTTTATTCTATATTAAGGGTCCACTGGAAAGGTTTATCAGATCGAGAGTGCTGTGCCCATTCGATCACTTGGCTGCCACTATACTATTTAAAGATACCATTACGTGTCCAGTTACATCTCACGTTTGTGAGTATTCTGACCATAGACTTTGCCATCATTAATTCACGTTATTGTTACAATACTGCACCGTCAGTTTATGTTTTTGTTTTTCACATGATTGCGCTTCCTGATGATCCCTACCCTTAACCTTATGAAGAACCCAGAGTCCTGGCAAGCCAGTCCTGTCATATCTCATAACATCAAGCAGACCACTCAGACCTCCCGCGAACCAACAGGTAGAGCACCCCAACAGCAAGGTAATGCGCCCACTTCCACACACTGGTCTCTAAGTGATGTTGGGGGGGGGGGGAGGACACATGTTACATCTATAAAGATTGTATTTGGATATATAGATTTCAGAATCATTTAACACCACCAAGCTAAGAACAAGCTAAGGATTCTCCACTCTATAACTAAATTCTATACGCCTGAATAAGGTAACTGACTGAAATGATGCTGTAAAATATGTTTTCTATTGCCTCTGAATAAATTGAGACAAGAACCGGACTGTGGACTATTTGATATATATTGAAAGTTGGGATATTTGTTCGCACCCATCTAATGAACAAATGTTCAGCGTTAAGCTTATTCTAAACAGATTACTAGTGGCTGTTGTTTTTATATATAATTAGCTTTGTGGATTGGTTTGACATCAGAGAATATAACATCCATAACTGATTTTGATAAAACAGTATGATGTTATGAGCTCTAACTTAACAGGACTTTGTGGATCTGGGCCTTAGTGTTTAATAATAGCTTAGCATAGTATATTTTTTTCATAGATACATTCATTAATTCTAGATCACGAAAACCTACACTTTCAGTATTTTTTACCTCATTCTCTGCCAAAAAGACATGGTAGCTTGGCATTTTACTAAACAGAATAACAATACTGTTTAGTCAGGTGTAAAGTTTTGGCTCCCTGCAATTGCCTGTAGCATTGTTTTATTTGGATTCTTTGCCTGACAATTGTAAGAAATCAAAAGCACTTTCCCAAATATGTCTAGAGTAATCAATATAAGCATTAGTTTAGTTCTCATTAAACATACAAAAGGCAAATATCTACTCCTACTGTTACCTGATTGATATATTTTCTGGAATATGACAGGACTATACTGTAACTCATAGAATTTCTTAAATATACATATTAGGCACACATATAAAAATAATGGAACTGATGTACAGGTCAAATGGTGCTATCTTCTCTATACCTATACCTATTATATAAAATATATTATATAAAATATATATATATGTAACGGCTGGACCCCCCTTGTCTGACCCACCCAATCTCACATTGGCCCGTGTGGTCTAACCGGTCCCCATTACAAGGTCGTGTGTGGTGGTGCACCTGCAAGTAACAGGACTCCTGAGTCTCCCGCTTGATGGTATTAGGGGATGTCATCAGGACAGGTAGCTGAGGTAGTGGGTGCGAGTCCAACTTACTTCATGTGCAGCGCCTCCACCTCATCAGGATCTGTGCTTCCGCAGGGAGATGGTCCTGGTTAGGAACTCCTTCTTGGTGGTGCCATCCACTGCTGAGTAATCTCACACTCACACAGTGTGGGTTTCTTTGAACAAGGCATCTTTATTATAGACTTGGATGTAGCAGACTGCCCTATGCAGCTGCCGGCTCTAGCCGCACATCTTTCCGTGCTGTCCCTTTGCCAGGTACGCCCTCCCGTATCGAAGTGGGATTCCCTTTCTCCTAGGGAGATCACCACTGTGCCAGGTCCCTGGACACAGTGTGGCTTAGACAGACTTGATTGGTTACTCTGCTACCGCTAGTTACAGCACTAGGGTCACAAAAGTATTCCTCCAATCCCTTATGCAGGAAGATACATTCTACCAGATGCTTCTCTGCCAACCTTGCAACACTTTTCAACAACACTAACTGACAGTGTTGTGCCCTTTATACCTCAGGGGGCAGGCGCATCTCTGAGGTCACTATCCAGGGACTTAGAGCATACAGCCACTCCCTTCCTTACACAGGGCACCACACCAGGGTGTGAGGGAAAACCTCCATAACTACTGTTGGCAGGCCTGTACTTACCAGGACTTACAGCCAACAGGGAAGATGTATGCAGTCATTATTATGCATGGCTACATATATATATATATCATGTTGTTATATATGCCAACAGATGAGTGTTAACTAGTAACAGCAGGGCAACAACACTCCACATACTGGTATAACTCGTCGGCTTTCTTAGAACAAGCATAGGAGACACAGGCACTTGCAGAACTTTTGATGTAAAAAATATTAATGTATTGAACCATAGAGATGTCAATGCCTGAACTGAAATGTTGATTATTCAATAAATCAATATTCTTCACTTCAAAAGTTCTGCGAATGCCTGTTTCACACACACACACACACACACACACACACACAGCACACACACACACACACACACACACACACACACACACACACACACCCCCTACCTCTTAGATCAGCTCAGCCTCTCTCCCTGGTACTAAGCCTAAGCCCCGCCCCCTCATGCTCTGACCTCTCCGGAAAAAAAAACACACGTCTGCTGGGAGGGAGAGGGAGGGGGCTGGGGGAGAGGGCTGGGAGGGAGGGAGGAGGGATGAATCGCCGCCATTTTTTTAAAACTTTTTTTTTTAAATTTATTTAATTAACTGGCGCCCGGCCAGAGTCATCGCGGGCCCCACAGAGAGGCCAGACGGGCCACATGTTGTGCAGGCCTCTTCCTTCCCTCCTCACTCCCTCCCTCCCAATCAGGCACGCGGCGGCCATTTTTTTAAAAAATTAGCGCGACCCCGTTACTAACGCGGTGGTCTCGGGGTGGACCCCGAGGACCACGTTATAACGGGGTTTACCTGTATATATATATATATATATATATATATATATATATATATTATATATATATATATATAACACAAAACCACAGCAAGCTCTTTTTGGGAACCCCTGCGCCCCCACAAAATATATGTATTATTTAAGTGTCAAAATGGAGTGCTTTTGAGCGTGGCATATTAACAACAGGCGACAGAGAAGCCCAATGCTACATCCAACATGACAGAAATACACAGTAAAATACTTATATATTCTCTTGAAAAAGGGTAATTTAGTTTAACCCTTTGGCCAAAGCGTTGTAAGCTTGCGAGCCACGATAAGGCAGACACCCGTTCGCAAGTCCTAACACTACCAGATAAAATACTAATATACCTCTATTAGGATTAAAATTCTCATTTACCTCTATTAGGAGGGAGAAAGACCACATTGGATCTATATCCAGTATAATGAAAGGACCTACTAACTTGGGAAGTGGGGAGGGGCGGGCTTAAAACCGAGGAAGGAGGAGCACCAATCTCCAACAGCTGAAACAGCTGAGAATAGGTTAACAGAACACAAAACCCCTGCAAGCTCTTTTTGGGAACCCCTGCGCCCCCACAAAATATATGTATGTATTTAAGTGTCAAAATGGAGTGCTATTGAGCATGGCATATGTATACAACAGATGACAGAGAAGCCCAATGCTACATCCAACATGACAGAAAAACACAGTAAAATACTTATATATTCTCTTGAAAAAGGGTAATTTAGTTTAACCCTTTGGCCAAAGCGTTGTAAACTTGCGAGCCACAACAAGGCAGACACCTGTTCACAAGTCGTAACACTACCAAATACAATACTGAAACCTATATTAGGATAAAATTCTCATTTACCTCTATTAGGAGGGAGAAAGACCACATTGGGTCTATATCTAGTAGAAAGAAATATATATATATAGATCCAATGTGATCTTTCTCCCTCCTAATAGAGATAAATGAGAATTTTAATCCTAATTTAATTTAATCCTAATCCTACGTTTCATACAATATTTTTGTTCAATCCCTTGAATTAAAGCTGAAAGTCTGCACTTCTCTTGCATCTCAGTTGTTTATTTTCAAATCCATTGTGGTGGCGTACAGAGCCAAAATTATGAAAATGGTGTCAGTGTCTAATTATTTCCAGACCTAACTGTATATATACACAGTTAAAATTAATATCTTACCAAGACTTCTATATTTCTTTCAGACTCTACCAATCAATATCCCCCTTCCCGAACTCAAAAATATCCAAAATAAAATTTTCCAATTCATCTGGAAAAACAAAGACCACGGGTTACCAGATCAATTTTATTAGCCCCAAAAAAATGCGGAGGTTTGGGTTTCCCAGATATCATTAAATACTATCAGGCAGCCCAAATGAAACAAGTTATAATGTGGAACAACGACGACCCAGCAATATGCTGTTGGCTAGGAATTGAGTCTACCTATGCGAACCCTCTTTCTCTCCCAGCCGCCCTTTGGTCTGACAGAGGAGGAGAGATCTTCGCTGAAAATCTTAAACTGGGTGCAATGAGATGTACATGGAAGATATGATCTAAAAATAAGGAGAAATATAAATTGACTTCCTCCCCGTCCCTACTCACCCCAATAAACAAAAACCCTGAATTCCCACCTGGCTGCCTCCTGAAGGTACTCAAGCATTATAGGGATTTAAACATGTTAGTAGCTGATGACTTTGTAGCTAAAGGCAAAATCCTGCCATATCAGGACCTACAAAAAAAATACAATGTGACTAATCTTCCGATATTTGGATATCTTCAGATTTGCCACTTTTTACAAACAATTTTGAAAAAATTGGGATTTTAACCCCTAACAAAATTTGAGAAATTATGCAAAAGAGGCTACTATTGTAGAGGTTTGATATCGGAAATATATCTGGGAATGGCGACAAAGGCTGCACACTCCGACCACAGCTATATGCTGAAGTGGGCTGAAGAATTAAATGTTGAAATAGAAGAGATGACTTGGAGGATGTCTGGGAAGCAGCATCTAAAACATCGATCTGTACAACTATTAAGGAAAACATATATAAAATTATATTCCAGTGGTACCTCGCCCCGAGTAGGTTGAGCCAGATTTTCCACGGATCCCCTGATTTGTGCTGGAGGGGATGCGGACAAAGAGGGGACATGGCTCACATCTGGTGGAACTGCCCTAAGATCCAGGGGTTGTGGATCATGATCCATAACTTGATCCGAGACCTCCTGGGGATGGAGGTTGAAATGGACCCGCTGACCCTGCTTTTTTCTAGACCTACAGTGGGCCTCCAACCTCAAATGAAGAGAATGATCTCACATGTCCTTACAGCAGCCCGCTGCGCCATTGCAGCGGCCTGGAAGAAAATCAACGCTCCCTCAAGACAAATGGTATTACATAGAATTAAAGAGATTAAACTAATGGAACTCCTTACAGCACAACTAAATCAAAGAATAGACCAGTTCTACAAGGTCTGGGAGATCTGGCCTGATGATTAAGATAACCAGGATCCACAACCAATAGAGATACCTGAAGGTGTCCTCCTGTGACAACAGAGGGGATGGAGAGGAGGAGGGAGGGTGTTTCCTTCCCTTCCCCACCCCTACCCTATCCCGACATCTTCACCCCTCCCCTCCTTCTGTTCCCCTCCCCCCCCCTTGGTCCACCCTCTCTTTTTCTCCCCCTCTTTCTCTCACTTATTCTTCTCCTAATCTTAAAGAGATATACTAGGAAGCAGCGGCTTCCACATAGAAAAGGTGGAGGGGAAGGATGCCAGACATTAAAAGACGGATAATACATAAGGTTGTATATTAATAAATATGTATAAGCAACTGTTACCAACCTATCGGGCCTCATGGAAGACCTGGTATGAGGCCTCATTTTCCCTGTCACACCGCAAATGCTTTACTTGCTGTATCTTTTATATCTCTTGATAAAGCAATAAAAAATTTGAAACAAACAAAAAAAACTCCTGGGTTGCTTTCGCAGTATGTTTATTGGTCATTGTCCATCTGTAAAGTGAAGCGCTGTCCAATCAACTTAGCTGAATTTGGATGAATCTGAGCAGCCAATATATCCATATACACTTCAGAATTCATCCGGCTGCTTCTGTCTTCTGTCATATCATTTATAAACACTAGTGACCCAGTGCCATTGTAAGCCATGAATGCCCATGCCATCACACTGCCTCTAACGTGTTTTACAGATGATGTGGTATGCTTCGGATCATGAGCCGTTCCAAGCCTTCTCCATAGTTTTTCTTCCCATCATTCTGGTACAGGTTGATCTTAGTTTCATCTGTCCAAAGAATGCTGTTCCAGAACTGGGGTGTCTTTTTTAGATATGTTTGGCAAAGTCTAATCTGGCCTTTCTCTTCTTGAGGCTTATGAATGGTTTGCACCTTGTGGTAAACCCTCTGTATTTGCTCTCGTGAAGTCTTCTCTTTATGGTAGACTTGGGTAATGATATGCCTACCTCCTGCAGAGTGTTCTTACTTGGCTGGATGTTGTGAAGGGGTTTTTCTTTACCATGGAAAGGATCCTACGATCATCCACCACTGTTGTCTTCCGTGGACGTCCAGGCCTTTTTGTGTTGCAGAGCTCACAATTGCGTTCTTTTTTTCTCAGAATGTACCAAACTGTTGATTTGGCCACTCCTAATGTTCCTGCTATCTCTCTGATGGATTTTCTTTTTTTTTTTGCAATCTAAGGATGTCCTTTTTCACTTGCATTGAGAGCTCCTTTGACCGCATGTTGTGGTTTCACAGCAAAAGCTTCCAAATGTGAATGCCACACCTGGAATCAACTCCAGACCTTTACCTGCTTAATTGATGATGAAATAACGAAGGAATAGCCCACACCTGTCCATGAAACAGCTTTTGAGTCAATTGTCCAATTACTTTTGGTCCCTTGAAAAAGAGGGGCTACATATTAAAGAGATGTAATTCCTAAACCCTTCCTCCAATCTTGATGTGAATACCCTCAAATTAAAGATGATAGACTACACTTTAAGCCCATATTAATTATTTAACTGTAACTTGAATTTATGTTGGTACACAGCCCAAAATAACAAAACTTGTATCAGTGTCCAATTATTTTCGGACCTAACTGTATATACACAGTGGTGTGAATAAGAAAGTGCACCCTCTTTGAATTCTATGGTTTTACATATCAGGAAATAAAATAACAATCATCTGTTCCTTTGCAGGTCTAAAAATTAGGTAAATACAACCTCAGATGAACAAAACACATGAAATATTACACAGTGTCATGATTTATTTAACAAAAATAAATGTAGCGGTATTAACTGCTACGGTCGTGAAGGGGTTAAGTGCACCCGCAACCCCTCCGCAAGTCCTAAACTCACACCAAGGGCCAAATACCCCCTTCACCCACCCCCGCTACCCACAATAAAAAAAATTCATGCACAGCAGCCCCACAATTAATAAATAAATATAAATAAATAAATAAACGCAAAGGTAATTAAGGGGTTAAGCCACACTGGCCCGATACCCACCCCCTTCACCCATGAATTTGTACAGTGGCTTCATCATGCAACTATATATACAGTATATCCAGATGAAGATGAAGATGGATTACAATTAGAAGACCCGTGGATTGATTTGGATTTATAGTTTAATGTTTATTTTTTTGTATGGTTTATTATTTTATGGGTTCCTATGCCTGGTGGATTGGTTCGTGAGTAAGGTGCGCAACGGGAGTCGGTGGGGGCAAGTAATGGTAAGTGAACTAAAGAAATGTATTTTATTTAACTTGTTAATATTTTTAAAAGCTTTTTTAACATGTGTATTTTTTTTTTGTGGTATATCATTTCTTGCAACTGTATGTATGTATGTATGTATGTCTAGAGAGATATATACATACAGGGTAAGACATGTCCATGGCACACTGGAGAGGAACCTGACAGGGGCAGTGTGAATGGGTTTCATGCATCACACAGGGGTCACATAACCTTAACCCGTTTGAGGCCTGTGGCATAAAGTGGTTAATATTAACATTAAACAACACCACCTACCACCCTTGGCTACTTTAGTGGCTAGTATAGCTTTACCACATAAAAACAGCCTTAATTTAACAAGCAATTCTATTCCACATGCATGTTCACCTCCCCATTCATATTAACTAATAATATCTATATATCTCTATCTCTATCTATCTATCTATCTATCTATCTATCTATCTATCTATCTATCTATCTATCTATCTATCTAGCTATCTATCTAGCTATCTATCTATCTATCAAACACACAGTATTGTGCCACAATCAAATCACCTCAATAACACGTTAGGTAAAGTCAAAGAGCCCAGGAGTAAGATAAATAAATACTCTGGGGGTCCTAGGGACTAATATAATACAAAAACACAAAAGAGAAAAAAGCTAGCTAGCTTTTCTCTCTTTTGAGTATATATATATATTGTGTATATATATAATGAAAAGAAGACAGCGTGGCTCCCATAGCATAATACTGTAATTTAATAATGAAATATACGTGCAGATGAATCACGGACACTTACATTGTGCAAAATAAAATCAGACAATAAATGAAGTCTTTACTTTCACCCGATGGAGCCTCCGTGGATGTATGCCGTGTGTGGTGTCCAACACACTCCTGTCATGGATGCCAGGAGGGTGCGCGCGCACCCGATCTCCTCCTAGTTGTAAATCCCGCGAGAGTATGTGTCCACCGATACTGTAGGATGCTGACACGGTAGTCAGACTTCCTGCATCAAGGTTCCAAGCGTGATGAAGGACGGTCAGGCTCCAAAACGAGCAAAAGATAGAAATGCTCAAAGTATGAGTAATAACAATAAAAGTCCAGTGCTAGCTACTTCCCCACGCATTTCGTCGCGATATGCGACTTCCTCAAGGGTAAAAGCTGTAATTGCAAAAATGCCATACATGTATATATGCCATAATAAAATGGAGCATATTAAAAAAACCTGAATACAAATTGATTGCCATAATCATTAACTCTTAAAGGACTGGAGGGGGGAAAGAGTGATAAAACATGAGGGAACATAGATATTAGAATAGGAATATAAAGTTGAAAAATGAAAATATGAATAAAAATAAATATAAATAAAAATAAAATGAAATATAATTAAAAAGTGAAACAAATGTCAAAATAAAAGATATAAAAAAATATATTGAATAAATAATAAATAATAAATAAATGAATTATAAAAATATAATAAAAAAGAAGAAAGTGACTAAATTAAAGTGGAGACAGTGATCAATACAACAATAAACATGAGAATAAATTATTCATTCCCCAGTGGTAACCACAGAGATCAGTACAATAGTATTATTGAATTGATAGTTATATATACACACATATGGTGATGTAGTCATCACCACCTATATAGTCTATCTCCTCTCATGCTCCTGTGGTCCACAGTACATAGGGAGAACAATTTGACCTATGAGTACCAGGTTTCTAGAGCACAGACGCAACATCATCAATGGAAATCTGGCTCATAGTCTCTCTAAACACTTCTCTATCTGTCACAGTAAAGATCCTGCATCTCTTACTATTAGGGGTATTGAACACATACCAGTTTCTCTCATTGGGGGGGATAGATTCAGGAGGTTATGTTTGCGAGAGACCTTCTGTATCTATACCCTGGACACTTTGTCACCAAAGGGGTTCAATGAACATATAGATACTAGTACACTGGTATAGTGTTCTGTGGTCCCCCTGCTCGTCTGATGACTACATCACCATATGTGTGTATATATAACTATCAATTCAATAATACTATTGTATTGATCTCTGTGGTTACCACTGGGGAATGAATAATTTATTCTCATGTTTATAGTTGTATTGAATTTGTTTCCATCTACTTTGATATATTACTAAGCTGAGTGCAAACCTATGGGAATTCTTTTTGTGGCCACCCTGGATCATTCCTACAAATAGTATGCTTCTATTTCCCTTGCACCGCTATCTGTCTACTTATGTGTTTTGAATATTAAGGTTGAGCAGTGGTCTACCACTTCCTATGCTACTGATTTTGGGATCGCTTTGACCCCTTTCTAATATCACTTAGCTCCCTAAGTATATACATAGATTGAATACAGATTGTTTGTTTATAATATGACTATCAGTCTCATACCGACCCTTACAGCTGTGAGATCATGTCAGGTGTTTTGTCACACCAACCGGATTTTAGTGTATGGTTAACTGAGGCACAATATGTTTTTTCTAGTACGAGAATAACTAATGAAACGACAGATTTACCAGACATCAAAAAATATTTTGCAGAACTAGACAAACTCTTCAGTACGCAGACAAAAACCTGGTGGGAAATAACCAGTTTGGAAAAATATCTGGCAGAAAAACTGGTACCAAGAGGTCTGCGAGTATTTATACCACCATCTCATCTTATTATTGATGAAGAATTTCACAAAGGTTGGGCAAAAATATTACTTGATTGCTCAGAAAAATTGATGATTTTCTTGGTAGAATATGAAACTAAAAAACTAGAAAAAACTAACATAAATATAACAGAATTACTTGAAACTGCACACACTTGGAAAGATCACAGAGAATTTGAAAACTTGGATAAAAAACTCAAAATCAATATTAGTAAAATTAAAGCAGATATTACTGAAAGAAAATAAAAATTATTTGCGTGATGTAAAAGACTTTGAGGAAGGTAAAATCTTCTGTAAGAAAGCACGCCCTTTCCCCCCATCCTCTGGAAAATATCCCAAAACAGGGGAATCTTCCACTGAATGGGAGAACAGTGACACTGACTTACTGTAGATGCTAGTCACGCACCCAACAGTTCTAACGAATATAGAACAAATCAAATATCGCAAGATTTTTTAGACCACTCTGCCCCCCCAAATACAAACAGAGGCGGAAGAGAACAAGGAGAGGTGGCTCAAAGTCAACTAAGACACAGAGACCGTTGGGGATACAGACCACAATACAGGGGGAGGGGGACAAGGAGAAGGAGGCATCACAGATAATTAATTTATCTCACAAACTGTTAAGTCCAGCACACATATCAGTTCTATCTAAAGGATTATCCTACTGCCCCACAAACCAACTCAATAAATTTGAGTGTATTAAAGACCTAAACCTCTTCTCACGAAAATTACTTCTTCATAAGTTCCATACTAGACGTGAGAAGAGACAAAATCTAAATACACCAATGGAGGACTACGATCACATTGACCGTATGAATATACGCCTCTTGGGAGATCTATTAAAAGAGAGTGAGAAACCACCAGGTGAAGGGCCATTCACAAATGTTAGGAATAAGTCCAAATTCATGCCTGCTATAGAAACATGCTCTAACATAGAGGTCTTCACTAATCAAATCACGAAATAAATTGAAGAATTACACACACACACAAAGACGTTAAACAATTTATCTAAGAGAGAAATACAAGCATTGAAAGATCTAGAAACAGACACAAATATCATTATAAAGCCTTCAGACAAAGGGGGCAATATAGTGATTATGGACAAATCTGATTATATCCAAGAGTGTGTAAATCTGCTAAAAGACCCCAAGTGTTACAAAACACTAGACATGGATCCTACTGATACTTTTAAAACTACACTAACTGCTATTTTGAGAGAAGGTTTGGAGAACAAAGTGATCACTAAAACCGAATATGAGTTCATCCTTATACCTCATCCCAGGATAGCTACATTCTATCACCTGCCTAAGGTACATAAAGGATTATCCCCGCCCCCAGGAAGACCAATAGTGTCAGGAATAGGAAATGTTACCTCAAATGCCAGCATTTACCTTGATAAATTTTTAAGACCATTTGTGAGCTCACTCCCGTCGCATTTAAAAGATACAAAAGACATCTTGTTGAGAATTGATAACGTACAAATTGATGATGACACCTATTTGGTGGGCTTAGATGTTGTTAACCTCTACACAAGCATACCACATGAATCTGGTTTTGGGGCAGTATGTCAGGTGAAGATTGGAAAGCAGAATCGCCAAAGTCCAAAAAATGCACCAACAGCTCACCAAGTTGAGGGCTAAAAAAGTTTTATTAAGACTACATAAAATGAAAATAAGGAAACAAACAAAAAACTAATACATAACAACCCTATGCATTTCAGGCACGTTAGTGCCCTTTCTCAAGAGGGATAATGGGGACTGAGAGTGTATCTGGTATATATAGCCCCTCCTATTCAATTAACACGCAGCTGGAATGGATTGATATTACATTGATTGGTTAATTTTAACATCTTATATGTCTGTGGATAATCAAGATGACTAATGAACATTCAAGGGAACATATCAAAATACTTAATAATAATAATAATCAAAGTAATTAAAGAATAATACTACTCATACAATTACAAATGAAGATTAAAAAGGACAATCTTTAGATTTGAATATTATCTCAATTGTGCGATCTTATAACACAGTAATGATATTTATATGGAGACATAGTACAGTCCATTAAAGCAAAGGGATAGGGGGGGGGGGGAAGGTGGATAATGACAAGGGATTGATTGGGTGGAAATGTTAAAGAACAATGAGTAGTCATAGCAGTCATGAAATAATGCTCACTGTCTATCAGACACATATTCATATAATCACAAGTGGTTGCTTAGAAATAAACAACGAGATTACCAAACAATGTTAATTATAACAAAAGACAGATGTTGCAAAAGAAAACAGATGTAAATATTCATAAACATTATGCAGTTTATCTAAAGTGATGAACATGTTAAAGAAAATATTTGAGGTCCCAATCTGTATTCAACCCTTTGGGAATTAATGTATCGAGTGTGAAAATCCAGTGGGCCTCTCTGCGGTAAAGTGTATTAATTCTATCACCGCCCCTGTAATGTATGGGGATTTGTTCAATTGCTATACATCTGAAATTTGTTAAGGTACCAGCTTGGCAAACATTAAAATGTTTTGATACAGGATGTATCTCATCTTTTTTAAGTATTAATCGCATATGCTCAAGGATTCTCAATTTAAACATGCGTTTCGTTAGACCTATGTATTTCTTTTGACAACCACAAGTCAGCATGTAGATCACAAACTCTGTTCTACAATTTATGAACATTGGGATGTTGTAAGATCTCGTATTGTCAATGTTGGTAAAAATTGTGGATTTCGTAACATACTTACAAATTTTACAGCGCCCACATGCAAAATATCCTTTTAATCTAGGAAAAAATTCTTTTTTTGTAATTGATATGTTCTTTTTAATTACACTGGGGGCTACAATATTTCCTATAGTTTGTGATCTTTGAAAGACAAATCTGGGTCTCGTGGTGGTGATGCTCCTGAGCAGGGGGTCAATGGTTAATATAGACCAATGTTGATTTACGATATTTCGGATTGCTTCAGCTTGCCTGCTGTATTTCGTAATGAAATAAGGGGTGTCTGTGTTTGTATTTCTCTTTCTAGAGATGTTGCTATCAGTAAATCTATTAATAGCTTGTTCTGCAGATCTATTGATCATCCCCTCTCTGTTTTGTTGGAGAGCATTTTGATATGCTTCTTGGAGATTGGTTTTTGTATATCCTCTAGCGAGGAAACGATGGGTTAACTCAATTGATCTTTTATGAAAATCTTCCAAATTAGAGCAATTCCTCCTAAGATGAATGAATTGCCCATAGGGTATCACCTTAAGGAGAGCACGACTACAGTATGTGCACTGCCTGCATGTAGCAAGGTATTTTTGGCATTATCCTTGCGAAAAATGTCAGTATGAATCGTTGGTCCAAACAGTCTGTTTCTTTTTACGATCAAGAGATACAGAAGCAAAACTGCATAATGCCTTTATCATGAACTTGTTAGAATTTGTACTAAAGAGCAACTTTTTCATATTTAATGGGAAGTATTATCACCAAATCCAGGGCACAGCCATGAGGACCATGTGTGCCCCCACCTATGCCAATTTATATCTAGGCTAGTGGGAGGAAACCGTGGTCTTCGGCTATGACCTGGAAATGTATGCGGACAACATTATTTTGTGGGTCCGGTACATTGACGATATTCTGTTATTGTGGAAGGGCACATCTGAATGCTTACAGGAGTTCTTTGGTAAATTGAATAACAACAAATTAAATTTAAAAATGACTTTGCAGATGGAAAAAAACTGTATGAACTTTTTGGATATAAATATTTACAAAGGAATTGATGGGTATCTCTAAACTACACTGTTTAGGAAACCCACAGCGACAAATAGTATATTGAAGGCGGACAGCCATCACCCTAACCACCTTGTTAAAAATATGCCAACCGGGCAATTTCTCCGTCTTCGACGCAACTGCTCTACTTTGGCAGATTTTGCCATAAATGCGGGGGAAATGAGCCAACGGTTCTATGACAGAGGGTATAGCAAGAAAGTGGTCCAAAAGGCATACAGATGAGCCAAATACACACACAGAGACATGCTCTTGACTTAAAATAAAACAAGGACTGACACAAAAGAAGTAATACGTTTTATTGGCACATTTAACACACAATGGCATGATTTGAAACGTATCTTCACAAAACACTGGCATCTACTCACTGAAGATGAGGATCTGGCAGAAGTACTAAACCCATCACCTACACTTACAAGTAGGAGATCACGAAACCTGAAAGACAGAATAGTTCAAAATCATTACCAACCAGTCCCAAATAGGACATGGTTGGATCACAAACCGCAGGGATCATTCCCCTGTGGGAGATGCAAGGCATGTATTCACATGCCCTCTACAAAATCTTTTTACGACAACAAAAAAGAGAACACCTTTAAAATTCAGGATTTTATATATTGTAACAGCAGAGCAGTCGTTTATATTATCATATGTTCCTGCAATAAAATGTATGTGGGTAAAACCTACCGCCAGCTTAAAGTACGTATTCTTGAACACCTGGGATCCATACAAAACAAACATGATACGCCGTTGGCGAGACATGTAAACGGCGTTCATGATGGTATTTACAACAACTTACGCTTTGCAGGGATAGAGTTGGTACCACAGGGACCCCAGAAGGGGAATTGGAATAAGCTACTACTTCAAAGAGAGTGTAAATGGATATACACCCTTAAAACACTTAGCCCTGCAGGACTGATTGAGGGATTCATATACTCACCTTTCATTTAACATCAGAGTAATGTGATTATAGTCAACTTAAATACATTTAATAACTAGACAGATCGTATTGACCTCTATGGGCGGTCTACCTAGCCAGTTGCCACTCCTACACTCCCATATAACAATAGATATAAGTGTACATATATATAAATAACAACTACTTATTGGTATGTGTACAAAAACACTATGTGATAATTACACACTAGCCATTTTCAGCCCTGCAGGACTGAATGATGAAGAATTTATATACCATTTTTTTTAACATCTAAGTCATGAGAATACAGTCAGATTTAATATACCTAATGACTAGACAGACCGTATTGACCTTTAGGGCGGTCTACCCATTTAGTTACCATTCCTACACCCTTATACAATGTATAAGGGTGTAGGAACGGCAGAATATCCCCTCTGTTTCTTCCTCCCATCCTACACCTCTTCCTAACTCTCCTCCTGCCTTCCTTGACTCTTTTTCCACTGTCTCAGAGGAGGATGTGTCGCTGTTGATCGCCTCCTCTCCCTCTACCACTTGCCCTCTTGACCCCATTCCCTCCCATCTCCTAAAACCTCTAGCTTCTACTATAATCCCTACGCTCACACACATTTTTAACTCCTCCCTCTGCTCTGGAACCTTTCCATCCTTCTTCAAACATGCAACAGTCATACCATTACTCAAGAACAACAAGCTTGACCCTACCTGTCTTTCTAACTATCGACCTGTCTCCCTCCTGCCTTTTGCCTCTAAACTCCTTGAACGTCTTGTATTCTCTCGCTTGCTCCATTTTCTCAACACCTATTCTCTCCTAGACCCTCTACAATCTGGCTTCCGTACTGCTCACTCCACCGAAACAGCCCTCACTAAAATAACTGACGACCTCCATGCTGCCAAAGACAGAGGTCATTACACTCTGCTCATAATACTCGACCTCTCTGCAGCATTTGACACAGTGGACCACCCTCTTCTCCTCCACATTCTCCATACTCTAGGTATTCGGAACAAAGCTCTATCCTGGATCTCATCCTACCTCTCCCATCGTACTTTCAGTGTCTCTTCTGCTAACACCTCCTCCTCCTCTATTGATCTCTCTGTGGGGGTACCCCAGGGCTCTGTCCTGGGACCTCTTCTCTTTTCTCTGTACACACTCTCTCTAGGTGACCTAATAACATCTTTTGGGTTTAAATATCACCTCTATGCCGACGACACACAAATATACTTTTCAACACCTGTCCTTACACCTGCTGTACAAACCAAAGTTTCTGAATGTCTCTCTGCTATATCATCCTGGATGGCCCTCCGCCGCCTTAAACTCAACATGGCTAAAACAGAGCTCCTTATACTTCCTCCCAAACCTGGCCCTACTCCCTCCTTCCACATTACTGTTGGAACTACAATCATTCACCCAGTAGCCCAAGCACGCTGCCTAGGGGTCACACTCGACTCCTCTCTCACATTCGCCCCTCACATTCAAAACATTTCTAAAACTTGTCGCTTTTTCCTCCGCAATATAACAAAGATACGCCCTTTCCTCTGTTGCTCGACTGCTAAAACTCTGACTCGGGCCCTCATTCTCTCCCGTCTTGATTACTGTAACCTCCTGCTGTCCGGCCTTCCTGCCTCTCACCTGTCTTCCCTACAATCTATCCTAAACGCTGCTGCCAGAATCACTCTACTCTTTCCTAGATCTGTCTCAGCATCTCCCCTCATGAAAACCCTCTCCTGGCTTCCGATCAAATCCCGCATCTCACATTCCATTCTTCTCCTCACTTTTAAAGCTTTACACTCTTCTGCCCCTCCTTACATCTCATCCCTAATTTCTCGTTATGCACCATCCAGACTCTTGCGTTCTTCTCAAGGATGTCTTCTTTCTACCCCCTTTGTATCTAATGCCCTCTCCCGCCTTAAACCTTTCTCACTTTCTGCCCCACACCTCTGGAATGCCCTTCCCCTCAGTACCCGACTAGCACCCTCTCTATCCACCTTTAAGACCCACCTTAAGACACACTTGCTTAAAGAAGCATATGAATAGCACTGTGGATATTCTGAACACGATACATAAAGCTTGGCCCCCTGCAGACGCACTTACCAGAACTCCCTCCTACTGTCTCTGTACGTTCTACCTACCAATTAGACTGTAAGCTCCTCGGGGCAGGGACTCCTCTTCCGAAATGTTACTTTTATGTCTAAAGCACTTATTCCCATGATCTGTTATTTATATTATCTGTTATTTATTTGATTACCCCATGTATTATTACTGTGAAGCGCTATGTACATTAATGGCGCTATATAAATAAAGACATACAATACAATACAATGTGGTATATTTATATTTAGACACACATACAGATGTATATAAACGACTCCATTCTGCTGCTATTTATTTATTTTACATGTATACATACCCTCTCACCAGTTGCTAGGGTCGGGTGAGATAGCTAGAGTATTCCAATATATATCTATGTATATGCTATTTATTCAAAGGTGGTTACATACCTAATGCCACACTGTCTATTAATCAGACTGCGGGAGACTACCAATGGGGACTCTATATTGTGAGTAAACGCCCCTAGCCCCGCCCCCAGGAGGTGTATAAATACTTACATCAGAGGAGTAAAGATATCCTCCTCCCCCCTTGAAGAATGCCAAGAGGCGTGAAACAATCGTCGGGTGTCAGGCAACGCGCAGATCCATGACGTCAGCCGGTTTCTGTTTTGGAGTAGGAGACGGAGCGTGAGGCAACGCCGGAAGTCCTGCAGCTGACTGGTTGTATGAACGGGCTACCGTGACAATATGCGCACTACAGGCATAATGCAGACCTAAGGAGATTACTCAATTCCATCTTGGGGAGTACAACTACTATGGGAATATAAATGCATAGTGTCTGGTGACGCACTAGAGATGGTTACGGCTTATTGAAGCCTATATATACAGCCTATAGGCCAGAGTACCTAGGCATATTTGAGCCTATTTATACTGATATCTAAGCCACCTAATCTGATTAAACTCAGACATATATTGAAGAGCCTTGTATTCACGTGACCATACTAACACTTTGGGCTCCTGTGTGTATATGTAACACAGGCAAATGCCCGAGTATTATACCTAACCACTATTCTGTTGGCACACTCCGTCGCAACTTCTTTTAGATGATTTTATATATAAGTAAATATTTAAATATTTTGTGTTTTCAATTAGAAGAGTTAAATATATAAGTATATAACAAATAATGTTTTGTTTTGTATTTTAAACCTTCTGGTTTCCCATATGGTTTGGAAATTTGTTTCCATATACTTTGATATATTACTAAGCTGAGTGCAAACCTATGGGAATTCTTTTTGTGGTCACTCTGGATCATTCCTACAAATAGTATGCTTCTATTTCCCTTGCACCGCTATCTGTCTACTTATGTGTTTTGAATATTAAGGTTGAGCAGTGGTCTACCACTTCCTATGCTGCTCACACTTTATAGAGCCTGAAGTCATCCAGGCTCGTGCAGATCTAACCCCACGTGTCCTGCCAACCCCTCATAAAGGTTCCTCGCAGCTCCTTTCCACCTGTTACACAGCTTCAGTTATTGAATACTCTTATATCCATCATAAGTAACATGTCCATGGCACACTGGAGAGGAACCTGACAGGGGCAGTGTGAACGGGTTTCATGCATCACACAGGGGTCATATAACCTTAACCCGTTTGAGGCCTGTGGCATAAAGTGGTTAAAATTAACATTATACAACACCACCTACCACCCTTGGCTTCTTTAGTGGCTAGTAAAGCTTTACCGCATAAAAACAGCCTTAATTTAACAAGCAATTCTATTCCACATGCATGTTCACCTCCCCATTCATATTAACTAAAAATATCTATCTATCTATCTATCTATCTATCTATCTATCTATCTATCTATCTATCTATCTATCTATCTATCAAACACACAGGATTGTGCCACAATAAAATAACCTCAATAACACGTTAGGTAAAGTCAAAGAGCCCAGGAGTAAGATAAATAAATACTCTGGGGGTCCTAGGGACTAATATAATACAAAAACACAAAAGAGAGAAAAGCTAGCTAGAACGAAAAGAAGACAGCGTGGCTCCCATAGCATAATACTGTAATTTAATAATGAAATATACGTGCAGATGAATCACGGACACTTACATTGTGCAATATAAAATCAGACAATAAATGAAGTCTTTACTATCACCCGATGGAGCCTCCGTGAATGTATGCCGTGTGTGGTGTCCAACACACTCCTGTCGTGGATGCCAGAAGGGTGCGCGCGCACCCGATCTCCTCCCGGTTGTCAATCCAGCGAGAGTATGTGTCCACCAATACTGTAGGATGCTGACACGGTAGTCAGACTTCCTGCATCAAGGTTCCAAGCGTGATGAAGGACGGTCAGGCTCCAAAACGAGCAAAAGATAGAAATGCTCAAAGTATGAGTAATAACAATAAAAGTCCAGTGCTAGCTCCTTCCCTATGCATTTCGTCGCGATATGCGACTTCCTCAGCGGTAAAAGCTGTACTAGCAAAATTGCCACACATGTATATATGCCATAATAAAATGGAGCACATTAAAAACACCTGAATATAAATTGATTGCTATAATCATTAACTCTTAAAGTTCTGGAGGGGAAAAAAAGGGATAAAACATGAGGGAAACATAGATATTAGAATAGGAATATAAAAAATTAAAAATGAAAATATGAATAAAAAAAAAATAAAAAAATGAAATATAATTAAAAAGTGAAACAAATGTCAAAATAAAAGATATAAAAAATATATTGAATAAATAATAAATAATAAATAATAAATAAATGAATAATAAAAAATATAATAAAAAGAAGAAAGTGACTAAATTAAAGTGGAGACAGTGATCAATACAACAATAAACATGAGAATAAATTATTCATTCCCCAGTGGTAACCACAGAGATCAGTACAATATGGTGATGTTACATAGTTACATAGTTACATAGTAGATGAGGTTGAAAAAAGACTTCCGTCCATCAAGTTCAAACTATTCTAAATTTAGACAACAGATACTTTATCCTATATCTATACTTATTGATCCAAAGGAAGGCAATTCCTTCCTGACTCCAATAATTGGCAATTGGATTAATCCCTGGATCAACATCCTTCCCATGTATACTTATTTGGTATATCTCTGTATACCTTTCCCTTCTAAAAAGATGTCCAACCTTTTTTTGAACAAATCTATTGTATCTGCCATCACAGTCTCTATGGGTAATGAATTCCACATTTTTACTGCCCTTACTGTAAAGAAGCCTTTCCTTTGTTGCTGGTGAAATTTCCTTTCCTCCAACCTTAAGGGATGGCCCCGAGTCCTTTGTACTGCCCGTGGGATGAATAGTTCTTTTGAAAGCTTCTTGCATTGTCCCTGAATATATTTGTATATAGTTATCATATCCCCTTTTAGACGCCTCTTTTCTAATGTAAATAAATCTAATTTAGCTAGCCTCTCCTCATAATATTCAAGGTGTGGTCTTACTAATGCTTTGTAAAGGGGCATAATTATGTTTACTTCCTTTCCATCCATTGCCCGTTTGATGCAAGATAAGATCGTGTTTGCCTTTGCAGCTACTGCATGACATTGGGCACTATTGCTAAGCCTGCTGTCTACAAGCACTCCTAAATCCTTCTCCATCAAGGATTCCCCCAATATATCTCCATTTAATTTGTAAGTCGCCTTTTTATTTTTGCATCCCAAATGCATAACCTTACATTTATCTGTATTAAACCTCATTTACCATTTACCTGCCCATGTTTCCAGTCTCTCCAAGTCCTTCTGAAGAGAAATTACATCCTTCTCTGATTCTATTACCTTACACAATTTAGTATCATCAGCAAAGATGGAGACTTTGCTCTCGATCCCAACCTCAAGGTCATTAATAAACAAGTTAAAAAGCAGGGGTCCCAGTACCGATCCCTGAGGTACTCCACTCACGACTTTAGCCCAACCTGAAAGAGTTCCATTTATGACAACCCTCTGTTTTCTGTCCTTTAACCAGTTTTCAATCCAGGTGCATATATTATTACTGAGTCCAACTTTCTTTATTTTGTACACCAACCTCTTGTGTGAAACCGTATCAAATGCCTTTGCAAAATCTAAGTAGACCACATCAACTGCATTACCCTGGTCTAAATTCCTACTTACCTCCTCAAAGAAACAAATAAGGTTTGTTTGGCAAGACCTATCCTTCATAAATCCATGCTGACTATTACTAATAATTTTGTTTTCCATTAGGTATTCCTGAATATTATCCCGTATTAAACCTTCAAGTAGTTTCCCTACTATTGAAGTCAGGCTTACAGGTCTGTAATTTCCCGGTTGTGATCTAGCTCCATTTTTAAATATAGGCACCACATCTGCTTTACGCCAATTTTGTGGTGCTGAGCCTGTGGAAATGGAGTCCTTGAATATTAAATATAATGGTTTTGCTATTACTGATTGTAACTTCTTGAGAACTCTTGGATGTATGACATCGGGGCCAGGTGCCTTATTTACTTTAATGTTTTCAAGTTGCTTATGAACTTCTTCCTCAGTTAACCAATTGTTCATTAATATGGAGGTTGTTGCTTCCTCCTGTGGCACTACTATTGAACTTGATTCTTCCCTGGTAAAGACAGAGGCAAAGAATTTGTTTAATACCTAAGTTTTTTCCTTATCTCCAATAATCTGCCTACCCATCTAACACTGAAAGGGTCCTATATTTTCTTTTCTTATTTTTTTGTTATTAAGGTACTTAAAGAATTTTTTAGGGTTGACCTTACTTTCTATTGCAATCCTTTTTTCATTATCCATTTTTGCTAATTTGATTGCCCTTTTGCAATTTTTGTTACATTCCTTATAATTCTGATACGATGTCTCTGTCCCTTCTGACTTAAAGAATCTTAACGCCTTCCTCTTCTAGTCCATTTCCTCCCTTACCTGTTTATTTAGCCACATTGGATGCAGTCATCACCACCTACATAGTCTATCTACTCTCATGCTCCTGTGGTCCACAGTACATAGGGAGAACTATTCGACCTATGAGTACCAGGTTTCTAGAGCACAGTCGCAACATCATCAATGGAAATCTGGCTCATAGTCTCTCTTAACACTTCTCTATCTGTCACAGTAAAGATCCTGCATCTCATACTATTAGGGGTATTGAACACATACCAGTGTCTCTCATTGGGGGGGATAGATTCAGTAGGTTTTTGTTGGCCGAGAGACCCTGTACTCTATAACCCTGGGACACTTTGTCACCAAAGGGTTCAATGAACATATAGATACTAGTACACGGTATAGTGTTCTGTGGTCCCCCGCTCGTCTCATGACTACATCACCATATATTGTGTTATTTATCACTATCATCAAAATACTATTGTATGATCTCTGTGGTTTACAATGGGGAAGATATATTTATTCTCATGTTTATAGTTGTATTGATCACTGTGTCTCCATTTAATTTAGTCACTTTCTTCTTTTTTATATACTTTTTTTATTCATTTAATTTATTATTTATTTTATTCAATATTTTTTAATATCTTTGTTATTGATATATTTTGTCTCACTTTTAATATATTTCATTTTATTTTTGTTTTATTTTATATTTTTTATTCTATTTTCATTTTTCAACTTTATATTCCTATTCTAATATCATTTGTATTCATACATTTTTCATTTTTATTTTTTATTTATGTATTATTTTAAAATATTATGTTCATCATTATGTTATATTATTAACATACTGAACCATTTCATACCTTTGTGCTCAGCATAATCATTTATATATATATAATTCTTTTGATGTAATCGTCATAGAACATGGCTTAATATGTATTTTATTATTATATATATATTATTATATATTATATTATACTATATATATATAATATATTATATATATTATTAATAATAAAGCCACACAGATGAAAGAACAAAGACAATCCCTTATGCGACATCTAAATTATCACCTCTTAAACTATCTAAAGATAAAGATGTGTTAAAGAGAAATGCAGATGCTTCCCCAATTAAAAATGAACAGATTTTACGATTTACAACAAACACACTAACATTAAAACATAAAAATACTAAAGACAGCCTATATAATATTTATGTACAAAAATATACAAGAGGGACTACTAATCAAAACACTATCAGTTTACAAATAAAAGAAAAAAAAAACTAAATTGGTGTCTAAAAAGTTTAAATAATGACAACAAAGTAGTTTTTAGTCTAATATATATAGGCAATATACAAATATATTCCCACTGACATATGCAGTGAAAGAATAATTAAATTCATTGCGTTGGAAAAAGTATATAGTCAATGACCCAGTATATAGCCAGGAAAAATTAGTATGTATACTCAAAGCAGAGGGAAAAAAAGAGATAAAGACCCAGGAAAGATAATTATAACAATATATATATCAGATGACCTGCTGAACGCATTTCCCCAAATGAAATCTAATGAGAATCTTGCAGCAAATAAGAAAAATATGACTAATAAAAGACATATTAGCAAACAGAGTCATACATATGAAAACACCACAAAAGCCAGCACTGCAAGACAGGTAATGCCCAAACAGTAAGGAGGTAGTAAACTCCTGCCAGCTAAGTTTGTGTAGAGTTTTGTTCCAATGATAGTACAGGCTGTTTCAAAGTCTGCTTAAACAGGAACAAAAATAAAGTCCAAAATGCTGCATTCAGATCCATCATAAGTCTCTTCAAATATAAGATTACATAAAGGCCTGTATAAAGGTAAACCTCAACATGTTTCACCCGTGGACTTTATTTTTGTTCCTGTTAAGCAGACTTATAACACGCGTGCATCTGCTGCTCCTCCTCGTATTGATCCTCCTGTATAATTGTGTCACCTCCTGCTTCACAACCTGCCATTCTGATCCGGTCATGGAGAGGATTGGTGGACAGATGCTTGAGGTGGGGGGGAATTTAATGCACTGTAATAAATATTTAATATACTGTACTGGTGGTCTCCCCCCTTCACTCCGGCGCTGCCCTGCCGCTGTCCGCTCGCGGCTCAGGTGCTTCCGCCCCTGCCGTCCCGGTCGTCCGTGCTGCCCCGCGTGGTCGGGTTCACTCCCCCCTCCCATCCGTGCTCCCGCTGTCCCACGGTCGGCTCGCTTGTCACTACCCTCCCCCCTGCCTCCCGTGTTGCTCCCATGCTGGCCGAATACGCTTCGTCTCGTGGTCACTCCCTTCCCTCCTCTCCGTGCTCCCTGCCTTGCACTGCGCTTTCGCTTGTCACTACCCAGTTACCCCCCTCCCCTCCTGTGCGGCCCTGCTGCCCCAATGCGGCCTCGCTTGTACTCCCCCTTCCTCACGTGTCCGCCCGCTGCTGCGCACGGCTCTGTGCGTTCACCCCCCTCCGCTTCCGGGTGCTTCCCGCCATGCCTGCGCATCACTCTGGTGCTTCACCCCCTCACCCTCCCCGGCCGGTGCTCCCGCTTGCCTGCGGCGGCTCGGTGTTTCTCTCCCCTCTTCTCTGGCTGCCCGCGCGGCTCGTGTGCTCCTCTCCCGTCCTCTTCCCCCATCCCCTCGCGTTCCGCGACTCGTCTTGTTTGGTCTGCGGCTTCTCTCCCCGATCTTCCCTCCCTCGCGCTCGTGTCTCCTCCCGTCCCATCCTGCCTGTGGTGCTCTAACGCCAGCGGCACTCGTGTCCTCCTTTTCTCCCCCCTCCCTCTCGGTGACCCTGGCGGTCGTGTCTCCCCCCCTCCCGTCTGTTCCCGCGCGGCTCGTGTCTCTCCCTCTCTCCCCCTCCCTCGTGCCCGCGCGGCTCGGGTCTCATCCCCGTCCCTCCGTGCCCCGCCGCTCGTTCCTCCTCTCCGCTCGGTGTCGCTGATGGTGTGTGTGTGTTGTCTTGTGTGTTTGTGTGTGTGTTGTGTGGTGTGTGTGGTTGTGTGTGTTTTTGTTGTTTGTTGTGTTTGTGTGGGCTGTGCTTGTTGTGCTCGGGCGTGTGTTGTGCTGCGTCCGCGCTGTCTGGGCCCCGCTATCGCGGGGGTCTGGGCTCGCGCGCGCTCGCGTCGGGGGGTCTGGGCGCGCGCGTGCGCGCGGGGGGGTCGGGCTCCGCGCGGCAGAGCCGCGGGGGCTCATGGGCGCCCGCGCAGCGGTCTCCGCGCGCGCGGCGCGCGCGTCGTCCTGGGATTGCTGCGCGTGTAGTCGCTGGGCTCTGCTGAGCGGGGCGTGTAGTGGGTATGCGAGCGGGTGATATGTTGTTTGTGTGTGTCGACGCCAGAGCGCCGACCGTGTCCGCCGCCAGATCGTTCCCCCGTCCCCGCCCCCCCGCAGTCATCAGTCCTCCCCACCCACCAAAGTCAGTTCCAAAGGCAGGCACACCCCCCCCACCCAGTCAGGCAAAAGGCAGGCCACCCCCCACCCGGCAGTCAAAAGTCAGTCAATAGTCGGCATCCCACCTCCCTGCCAGTCATCCAGCCCAGTCAGCACATCAGTATCCCTAATCCCCACCAAAGTCAGACATCCCATCACCCACCACCCTACAATCATCACCCCACCCCCCCCCCGCAAATCACCCCACCCCCCCCACAATCACCTCCACCTCCTCCCTGGCCACCACTCCCCAATTCAGATCACCCTCCACCCCCGCAATCACCTACACCTCCGACGCCATGCCCCCACTCAATCAACCGCCACCCCCCACAATCAATCAAACTCCCGTACCCAGTTCACCCCAACCTCCCCCAGATGCACCCCACCTCCCCTCAATGTCACTCCCCACCCTCCCCAATCACCCTTCACCCCACCTCCTCTCAATCACCTCATCCCCCCTCACACCCCACCTAAGGACCTCAATCATCCATCCCGCTCCACCTACCCCAACCTCAAATCCCTCCACTCCGTCCCCCATCCTCCCCACTTGCCCAGTTTCACCCCCATCCCCTGTTCCCACTAACCTCCTCCATCTATCGCCCGACCTTCTCCCGTCCCAATTGTTGCCCCCACCCGTCCCACCTCCATCCCCCCCAATCACCCTCTCTGCTGTCTCTCACCCTCTCGTCTCTCTACCACTCCGCCAACCCACCCTGTCGAGTCTCCGCTCGGTCTCTCACACTCTCTCTGTCGCTCTCATCTTCTACTCGCTCCGCTCTCTCACCCTCTTCCTCCGTCTCACATCTCTCACCCTCTCTCCTCCGTCGATCTCTTTCTCTCTCATCTCATCACCCTCATTCTCTCCGTCTATCTCTCTCGCTCTACCTCGTTCTTCGTCTCTTTCCTCTCTCATTCGCCTCTCAATCTTCCCGCTCTCAACTCTGCTCTATACTCTCACCCTCTCTCCTACAGTCTCTCTCACCCTCGTCTCTCCGTCTCTCATTTCTCCTACCGTATCACTTGGCATTCTGGATATCTTTATTTACCTTGTAAATCTATACTGCCCTACACTACACCGAATAAACCTATAACTGGCTTTCTTCCAGTCTGACTCAAGCTTCTCACACGGAAGACTCGACCCCCCCTAACCCAGAAGACAGGTAGGGAAAACATCTCTCCCCTCCATGTATCACTTGCGGAATGAGGGTACCTACCTGGACATTGACGGACTGCAATATCAGGTAAATCCCAGGCGATGTTGCCTTTAATATATGTGTAAGTGGGACTCCAGACACTGGTTAAGGGGTTCAGACACTTAGTCTTCACATCTGGCTTTTTCTCAGATTTGACATTTTATTCACAAGGACTATTGTAGTTAATGTAAACTAATATAAATAACACTTATGTCAAAAAGAACTGTTCTTACTAGGAATTATTCATTTTATTTCAATTTATGGTTTTTTTAAATGCTGGGGTCGGGGTGGCGGCGATTAGAGTGCGGGGTGGGCGGCGGACTAGGGTGCTGGACTAAAGGGATGCGGGTTGGGCGGGGACTGAAGGTGAGTTAGATTTTTTGGTTCGGCGAGTAATTTTTGTGGGCTTTGATTGTCAAGCACTGTAATATAATAATGTTATATAAACAGAGCTTCTATCATTTACTGAGTATCTAAACAAAATTCCATGTACATTAGTTCACAGCTAGCTACAGTACCATTAGTTCCTTTTCTTGATACCATATGTTTATAGACAATGGAAAACTCTGCAACGTCTATTCCAGAAGCCCACAGATAGGAACACATTATTACATGCAACCACCATCATCCACCACCATTAAAAGCAGTCTCCTCCCTTTTCTCACAACTACTTACTAGGTCCGGGAATTGTGAGTGACCGCCCAACTAGTGGAGTGTGCACTTCTGGAGATGGCCTCAGGTCCGCTGTTCTAGAGAGGATATGTTCCCAAAGAAGTCATAAGGGCACTATCAAACCAGGATCCCAAAGAGGGAGGAGCTGCTGTCACCCAACTGATGACCACTGATTCTGATCGCTGTAAGGTGGTCAGCACTTAACATTACTCTGCATCTGGAACTATCAAAAGTCTATACAACAACATTGGCATATCATTAGGCTAATTGATCGCAGGATTGGGAAGACTTTAATGCTCCACCCCTTTTTTGTTATAAAGAGGCAGAATCTGGGATCTGCTTACACATTCTGATCCCGGTTGACAATACATGCAGCCAAAACGCGTGCTGCGAAAAACCGGGGTCATACAGATGCCATGGCTGTGAACCAACATGCCCATTTTATGCAAACAGGATTACTTTTGCTCACCCTCAGACTGGCAAATCTACAAAAATTAAACAATATTTAAACGTGAGTCTAAATATGTAGTGTGTCTTCAGAAGTGCCCATGTGGTCTCTACTACGTCGGAAAACAATGAGAGTGTTAAAGGAACGTATCAGTATTCATCGCTTGTCAATCAGGAAGGCACTTCCTGGGTGCTGAAGATGCGATGATTTGAAACACCAAACAACCGGTGCACACACTTCAGAAACACAGACAAATTATGCAACTCTAAGATCGCATGCCTTAACAGGCTCGTGCCCCTACCAGGGGTGGGCGACATGATTATAAACTACTATTACAGCTGGAAGCTAAAGCATTTTTGATTTAGAGTACTGCCCCCAAAAAGGGCTTAAACGAGGATTTTAGCTAAGTTGTTTTCTTTAGGTCAGATCCTGATGATACCTATGGCACTGTGCGTGTTGTGGACATCACATTATTTCACTGATTGCTTCATGATATATTCCGTCCTCTGTTTGCTCTCCTTTGGTTAGAAGGCTATGCATATTTATTCATCATTTGTTTACATGCAAGTTTACGTATTGTGGTATTATCCCATAGCATTATGGTCAGATGACATGTCTGGCTGCTGCCCCTAGTTATGTCAGTACTTCCATCATGATCCCCACCACTCCCCCACACCCCCCCCCACTCCCTCACACCTATATGCCCCTGTTTTATTATTTTTCACTATTATGGCACTACCGGCTTTACCTTTTACTTCTTAATTAAAAACCCTCCCCTGCTGCCCCTGATCCAATCAGAGCTCAGACCCTTGGAACCATGACAGGATGCAATACACAGCTGGTGATTAGCAGTATGGAGGTATCTATGTAAGCTTAATCAAACACAACATCAAGCTGCAGGTTTCTTGTGTTATTTTAATTGAGTGAGGGTGATTGGTTAATTGACTTTCAGGTTTGGATATATATGTCCCTGGTTTTATTATGTTTCACTTATGTTGGCACAACCGTGCCTTAATTCTTTAGATATCCTCTCCCTATTGCCCCTGCCATTCATCAGCTCACACCCATTGATAACCATGACAATGGAGAACACCAGCTGGGTTGATTACAGTGATGGAGGTATCTTATGTTAAGCTTAATCACACATTACATCGAGCTGCAGGTTTCTTGTGTTAATTTAATTTGGGGATGGTGATTGGGTTAGTGACTTTCACGTTTTGATGTATAAATATGTGGTGAACTGTGTCATTCTCTCCTTGATCCCCCTAGAAGTCCCATTCTGTAGGACCGAACGTGGGTTTCTGGATGTATTTTTTGCTTTCACTATACACTTGATTTTCAACATGATTGCTGTCTCTTGTTTTACCAATCCTTTGAACGGTACGTATAACTACATTCTCTATATGGGACTGCCCTGTGGCTTACCAGCACCTATTGGAGTGCCAATGCCTTATCTGACTATATAATATATATTATATACACACACATATATTTTTAATGTTTAAAGTTTTTGTCATGTATCATGTAATCACACTATGTTCCCTCATGTTTATCCGCTCTTTTTCCCCTCCAGCCCTTTAAGGTTAATGATTATAGCAATCATTTGTATTCAGGTGTTTTTAATGTGCTCATTTTTATTATGGCATTATACATGTTGGCAATTTTTATGCTAGTAACAGTTTTACCAACCTGAGGAGTCGCATATTCGCGATGAAACGCGTAGGGAAGTAGCTAGCACGGGACTTTTATTGTTACTATGACTCATTCTTTGAGCATTTCTTTCTTTTGCCGTTTGGACCTGACCGTCCTTCATCAAGCTTTGGAACCTTGATCAGGAAGTCTGGACTACCGTGTCAGCATCCCTACTAATTGGGTGGCCACATACTCTCTGTGGATTTACAACCATGAGGAAATCGGGTGCGCGCGCACGCTCCCTGGCATTAACACGTTTGTGTTAGACCCACACACCATACATCCACGGAGGCTCCATCAGGTGATAGTAAAGACTCCATTATTGTCTGATTTTATTTTTGGCAATGCAAGTGTCCGTGATTCATCTGCACGTATATTCATTCATTATAATTACATATTATGCTAGGGGAGCCCGCTGTCTTTTTTCGTTCTAACAAGATCAAGAGGAAGGTGTTTTTTGTTTTTCCTGAAGACTGGCAGCCACCCAGTGCTGTTGGAAGACACTTTATATTTTTCATTTTATTTTTTCACCACACATCTCTTGTGGCTTTTTATAAAACCCTTTTCTTTAACCCTTCCCATTCCCCTTTTCCCCCTTTTCATTTAACCCCTCCCCCTCCATTGTTTGTGTTGTATGTACATTCATGTTTTATCCCTAGCAGTCACCTTGTACACACGGTACTAGTTGTTTGCATGTGGACATTTATTTGTGTCAATGTAATCAGCCTTTTTGTCGGTATTCCGGCTAGCGCAGCAGTGTTTTTTTCCTTGCTTCATTTATATATAAATATAAGATATATATATAATATATATATTATTCTTTATAATATATATATAGTATAATAATCTATTATATCTTCTATATATATGTAGTATATATATATATATATATATATATAATACAGATATATACTATATATCTATATATATACAACAGATATACAGATCTCGTATATATCAAGCCCCTGATGAAGCGGAGGTGACAACACTGTCGGGGCGTTTTTTTTTCCATACTTACCCCTGCGGATGCACCCCTCAATTGGAAAATCTTTTTTTGGATTTACTATCACATTGTGTGTATGGATGTCTCGTGGACTATGGTAACGGATTGTACCTGTTAACCATTGTTGATCCCATACTAACAGTCTCTTTTTGGTACTGTGCCTGGTTTGCCTTGATTATACCAACTGCATTTACGGTTTATGTATGTAACATATGTATTTGACATCAGCATGTATTAGGCAATTTGGTGCATGTGTTATCTATGCTTGTTGTGTGGTTTTATATTTACTAGGGGTGAGGCCGGCCTTGTAGTTTCAAGGGGTTATTGTAACCCCTTGTTCTACATATATTTTGTGCTTATAGGCTTTTTTCCCTTGCCTTGGGTATTAGGAGTCCATCAGTATCTTCATAGGGGATTTCCCCTGTCTGATACATATTCTATCACAGGAGGATGTCAGGGTTTGTTTTAATATTTTTTTGTATTTTATGTTTGATTATTTGTGCTGTTAAATAAATTATAATTTTCTTTGATATTTGTTCTGAGTATACTTGAGTGCTGAGTTGGGACGCTTTTCTTTTTCTTTTCATTGTTATATTAATATATTTATATATATATATATATATATATATATATATATATATATATATATGTAGCCCTGGTGCCCTCCGGCTCCCAGAGACCCCCCTCCTTTGGATCAGCGCGGTCGCGGGTGCCGCCGGAGACCGCGACAGACCCGCCGGCTGTTTCCAAAGGTGGGGCCGGAGCAGGGAGAGGTCCGAGCCTTAGGAGGCTCGGCGGTGCACCCGGCTAGCGGGGGCCGCCATTGTGGTTGTGCGCGCATGCGCCATGATCGCACATGCGCGGGAGAAGCCAGGGAGTTGCGTCGGCCATTAGGGAGTAGCGCATGCGCAGGAGAATCGCGCACGCGGCCCCAATATAGGAATAGCCTCCTAGGGACTACAATTCCCAGGAGGCTAAGGGTGGAAGGCACCAGGTGCCTCAGCATAGCCAATAGGGCTGGAGGATTGCCCTGTCAGGGAGATGGCTACAGTTTGCGGGGCTTGGAGGGGAGGGTCAGTCAGCGCCAGGAGCAGCTAGGGGAAGGCGGTAGGGTGCAGGAGTCAGTGACTCCCTGCACTAGGCCAGCAGCAGCCCCCGAGTCCCCAGATAGCCCTGAGCCACCCAGTAGTGTGAGTTGTGTCAGGGACAGGCCCAAAGGTTAGGGACCCTGCCCCTTACTATTCAGAGCCAGTTAGGGACCAAGCGGACGCGGCGCGTTTATCCAGAGGTTTGGGCTCAGACCTTCACTGTTGCTACAGCAGCCATCCAGGTCGGATCACCCCGGATGGTAGTTCCTGTATTCATCTGCCATCGGATCCTTTGTGAAGTTATTTGGCAGACCCAGGCACTGGAGTGCTCGGCAGGTAACCCTCACCAAGTGCACCAACAATACTATATTAGATTCACACGGGACCAGTGGCTGCGCAGTCATACATATCTATCTCACTAGAAGGGTGGGGGACATATTGTGTGGATTACTGGACACAGGGTGGAATCACCTGGTGAAGGGGGTAGCGTTCTGCGAGACGCAGTAGTTAGTGTCTCCTCTAGGGAGGGACACCTGTTGATTCTATGCATGAGTACGGTTGCACTAGTAAAGGCATTGGTTGTTTTATATACTGTGTGTGGAGTGATATATATTGTCCTGCGAGGAACCACTACCCTCTGGTGGGAGCCATCGCAGGTGGAGGCGCTGCACTGAGTACGAGGTTACTCATATTATACGTGCCCCAGGTTCCCTGAGGCGGAAGCTCAGCCCTCCTGTGAGCCTAACAGGTAAAGCACCACACCTGGTAACATTAGGCTCTCCGTACCTACACTCTATCTGCGATTTGGTGGGGGAATACCCGTTACATTTGGAGGCGCTGCTGAGATCAGACCTGGGGTGCCTTATTTTGTTTTTTTTGTCGAAATTGTCCACCATGTTTGTAAAGTCCGGACACAAGGTCCTCGCCTGGGCCTTGAGGCAAGATTTTAACCCCCGTCGTGTGGTAGCCGTAGGAAGCCTTCCCGCACCTATATCCGACGTGGAGGTCTGTGACCATATGCGTAAAATTCCCAGGTGGCCGTACGCCTGTATTTTAGATGAAGAACAAGACCCCACGTCCATGTGGAGATCGATACTTTTTGTGGTGTCACACACGTGGGATATATGCCTGTCAGAGGCACTGTCCACACTGTTTATACCAGGGGGCCCCCGTGAGGGTTACCCTTTAGTCTACGCTGACCTAGCGCCATGGCAATTTTCTCCAAGCTGAAAGCGTGCACGTGCCGCTGCGCTCAATGCGGCAAATTACCTTGCAGAAAGCTGTCCGGGATTGGCGGGAAAACCAGAAGGCTACCCCCCTATCTATGCAGAGAGCCCTAGTGTAATTGCTGAGACTGTGATTAAAATGGAGGCTCCCTCAAGCAGTGAGTCACACCTAAGATGGCGGCTCCCGCCAAGTCGGTCGAGCACCAGGACTGTGCAAGACATTGTTGCAGAGTATTGTCCGGGTTGGGCACGAAAACCAGAGCCCCGCCTCTGCACTGAGAGTAGCTCAGCACAGAGTCAGAACCACCTCTTTAAAGAGGGTGCTCCGCCTCTGGAGTCCACCAGGGGGAGCAGGGCACAAGGATGCTCAATCAGTAACTGCTGTCACCACTAAGGACAGTACAGGATGCAGCAAATCACATCCGCAGTTGTATGGTGTTTGGCCAGCAGAGGGACTATATGTAACATTTCTTTTGTGCCCGTGCTTACAGAAAGACCTTAAACTCTCCGGTGGTATGAACTTTGATCCCTATCAACGACCAAGAGGGGTTCAGGTAGTGAAAGTGGGAGGAAAAAGGTATGTCAGAGGCCTATGCTCCAAGTGTGATTTTCCAGATGGCGAATTGAGCTGGGGACACAAGTGTACCTGCTTCGAGGCACAGTTCCTAAAACCAGTGCTGCTGTGTGCTACAGAACCCGTAGAGGAAGATGCGGCTTACCAGCCTACCTCAACTACAGAGAACCCGTGCGCCCTAACCGCGGTTCCAGATTCGGTTCTAATGCCGGAACCACAGATGGAACCACCGATGGCAAGTGAAGCTGAGGACAAAGAGCCGTTTGCCTAGCCTGCTGTGGGCCCGTGGGCCCTACTATGGCCAGTCCGGCCTAAGGTTATGGTACCGTCGGTCCTAGGCTTGGGACCATTACCAAACAACGCCAAGGGTGAGTTGACTGCCCCAGGGGTGTTGGGTGTGAGCTTCCAGGTGACCGCGAAGCACGGTAGCTTCTTAAGTCTGGACACCAGGGCAATTGGCTCCACTCGGCATCGCGTCCTGGTGGAGGTGTCCCCCTTAGAAGACCGCTGTTCAGTGGTGCGAGTGGACCAGTACCCACCGCCTATCGTCCAGGTGAAGAGGAAAGACAGCAGCCAACCAGCCGTTGTGATGCGCCAGCCAGCGGATCACCCACATGAAGCTAAAGCATCTGCTGTGGACCCTGCTGTGGACCCGCTGCGCATCAACATTCCTCGGCAGCAAGCGCTGTTGCGGCCGGAGCCGTGGAAGAGTCCCCCGGCCATGGCGACTCCCAGTGTGTCGGAGGGACATCCGGAGACGGGACCGGAGGAAGAGGAATCCATCGCAAGCCAGCGAAGTGATGAGGAACCTCCTTACTCCCCACAGGCTCCGATGGCGGCCGTGGAAAAGGACCTAACTAAGGCTCCTGACCTGAGTGTGAGCCTGTGCGCTCCAACCCAAATGGTCCAAGGACTGGGATCCAAAGCTCCCGAGCCACCAGAAAGTGAGTGGACTGCCCCAGAAGTGACTGATGGAGCCAACAAAGACTGTGCTGTGGCCACTCTGGTAACTATTGCCTTCTTCATGCGCAACATGGAACGCTTTATTCATCATGTGGTGGACAAAGGAAAAGGTCAGGGCCTCCCTGTAAACCGCATATGCGATGCGGATGGCCGGGTAAAGGTCTGGCCAAGAGACATTGTACTATTCCTTCCACCAGGGGTAGGAAGTAGTAAGGACCCCGTGACTGTTACCCCAGAGCATAATCTCCAAGAGATTATCCCGGTGGAGGCTCACCAAAGTCAAAGTGAGGTACCCCCACATGATCAGTTAGGGGCACCCCACGCTTGGTCTCGGCAAATAGCAAACACTCAGCTGGCCTCGGGTATTACTGTGGTTGTTATGTGGTGTACCAAGTCATACAAAGCTCATGTGATACGTTGTATATTCCATGTACTGCATTTTTATTATATAACGTTTGTACATGGTAATGTCTGCTATCCAAGCAAGGTCCTTGGGATTTCACCAGGGGGAGAGTGTAGCCAGGTGCCCCCCGGCTCCCAGAGACCCCCCTTCTTTGGATCAGCGTGGTCGCGGTTGCCGCCGGAGCCAGCGACGAACCCGCCGGCTGTTACCAATTGTGGGGGCCTGAGCAGGGAGCGGTCCGAGCCTTAGGAGGCTCGGCGGCGCACCCGGCTAGCGGGGGCCGCCATTGTGGTTGCGCGGGCATGTGCCGTGATCGCGCATGCGCAGGAGAAGCTAGGGAGTTGCGGCGGCCATTAGGGAGTCGCGCATTCGCAGGAGAATCGCGCACGCGGCCCCAATATAGGAATAGCCTCCTAGGGACTACAATCCCTTAGGAGGCTAAGGGTGGAAGGCACCAGGTGCCTCAGCACGGCCAATAGGGCTGGAGGATTGCCCTATCAGGGAGATGGCTAAAGTTCGCGGGGTTTGGAGGGGAGGGTCAGTCAGCGCCAGGAGCAGCTAGGGGAAGGAGGTAGGGTGAAGGAGTCAGTGACTCCCTGCACTAGGCCAGCAGCAGCCCCCGATGCCCCAAATAGCCCTGAGCCAACCAGTAGTGTGAGTTGTGTCAGGGACAGGCCCCAGGTTAGGGACCCTGCCCCTTACTATTTAGAGCCAGTTAGGGACCAAGCGGACGCGGCGCGTTCATCCAGAGGTTTGGGCTCAGAACTTCGCTGTTCCTGCAGCAGCCATCCGGGTGGGATCGCCCCGGATGGTAGTTCCTGTATTCATCTGCCATCGGATCCTTTGCGAAGCTCCTTGGCAGGCCCGGGCACTGGAGTGCTCGGCAGGCAACCCTCACCAAGTGCACCAACGATACTATATTAGATTCACACGGGACCAGTGGCTACGCAGTCACACATATCTGTCTCACTTGAAGGGTGGGGTACATATTGTGTGGGGTTACTGGACACGGGGTGGGATTACCTGGTGAAGGGGGTAGCGTTCTGCGAGACGCAGTAGTTAGTGTCTCCTCTAGGGAGGGACACCTTTTGATTCTATGCATGAGTACGGTTGCACTAGTAAAGGCATTGGTTGTTTTATATACTGTGTGTGGAGTGATATATATTGTCCTGCGAGGAACCACTTCCCCTCTGATGGGAGCCATCGCAGGTGGAGGCGCTGCACCGAGTACGAGGTTACTAATATTATACGTGTCCCAGGTTCCCTGAGGCGGAAGCTCAGCCCTCCTGTGAGCCTAACAGGTAAAGCACCACACCTGGTAACATTAGGTTCTCCGCACCTACACTCTATCTGAGATTGGGTGGGGGAATACCCGTTACATATATATATATATATACTTCCCCCCCCCCCAATCGCAGATAGGGCCCATGTGGGGAAATCTACATTCATTACCATGTGTAGTGCAATACCGGTCAGGCTCACAGGAGGCCTGAGCCTCCACTGATGGGAACATGGGGTGTATCTTGGAATGTACTTACAGTGCCTTCACCTGTGCAGGATTCTAGAGTGTAGAATAACCACTGACACAGGACCCACATACACCAGGTTATGGTTAAACAGTTTACTATATACAGATACGAACAATATAACATTATCAGTAGTGTCACCCTTTAACACTAGACCTCACAGGGCCATAACCCCACACCATGTACCCAAGAGTACCAACAGTACCCACCCACCCAAGTATGAGACAGCGCTGCCCACTTAGTTGAGATGAGGGTTGGTGCACTTGGTGTATAATACCTGCCGGGTGTGTCAACACCCGGGCACGCAGATGAGCTGGACTGGGGATCCCTTGATCCAGAAGTGTGATCCCCCATCATTATCCGCCTCTGCGCGGGGTGACTCCCGCATGGAGGGATCCACCTTAAGAAATGTCTCTGATCTCTGCTGTTGCCATCTGGTCCCAGACCACCACTCTCCAGTGCTGCACAACGTCGCACTGTATCCCTGGCATACACAGCTAATGGGGCAGTGTCCCTACCTAAGGGACTGTCCCTGTCGCTGCTTTTACGCAGCTTACAAACTGCCCTGAGACAGTTACCCGGGTTCTCAAAAGATGGGTGGTAGACGCACAATGGGACACCGAACTCAAGTGGAGTACCGTCCTGGTTGATTGCTGCCGTGACATTATGGGGGCCAATGCCCCACAGTTCCTACAGCTCCCTGACGCCCCGCCCGGCAGGAGTCCACTTATGTACCCTAGAATGCGCACCAGAACAGAAGCTAGCAAAGAGAGGGAGCCGATACTGTCAGCCGCTGGTCCGTATTGAGCCGCCACAGTGCCTGTGGCTCAGGTGAAGCTCAGTTATTCGTGGATGCCTTTCAAAAGCTTACTGAGAAAATAAGTCAGCTGGCCCCGACCCCGGCCCTACCGCAGCTAATGGAGGCTCTGACCATGTCTTCCCAGTCGCAGAATTACCGGAAGCTCAAAGCCTTCTCTGAAGTCCTCCCCACGCCTGCTGGAGAAGAAGGGATATACTCCTGGAAAGAACATACGCTGATGGTACTAGAAGAATGGTCCTGCGCCTGACGCCTCGGATGTTAGTGGATTTCCTGGTAGAAGCCGACGGGTTGGAAGAGGATGTCGGGGAGATCTGGTCTAGATACTACCGCCTCTAACAGAAAGAGGGAATAGAGTTGTCGGCATTCATCCACCGCATACAGTTGATCTTAGGGACTCTACTCAAATGCAAGCTGATTCCCGCCTCCGAGATGGATGAAGCCCGCTGTACCCAGTATTTGCGAGGCTCAAGCCCAAATCACACCATAGCCAATATGATTCGCTGTAACCCCATGCAAGTGAGTCCTCCTACGTTCACGGGTCTATTGTGGCAAGTGAAAGTGCATGAAGCACATAGCCTGTTACACTCTTCTCAGAAATCCAAAAGAGCCTCTGCTACAAGAAGCAAAGAGCCCTACAGTAAAAAGCGGAACTCGCCGCCAAGCCAGCGAGGGTCAAGCATTAAACCTCAGGGAGAGTATCCCCTACTTACAGCACCCGCACCGGCCCCAGGGAAATCGTCTGTTACTATTGCGGCAAAAAGGGTCATCTCTCCTATACCTGCCCTGGGAAGGAAGAAAACCCTCACGTAATGTTCTGCGGGGTTTACACTGCCGAAGCTATGGACACCTTAGAGGGAAGCATTCCCCCAACCTGAGACGAGCCCTCGGAACAGAGCCCTGATGATGGAAATTCCAGTTGGACACTTGTAGTAGTAGAAATATATTTTTGTTCACTCCAGCGTACATCTGCATTGCCCGAAAGGCGCACAGCCTGATGCCCCCCCCCCCCCCCCCCAAGAACTGCTCCCCTCTGCACAGGACCAGCATGCTAAGGGTTAACATGTGCTTGTTCTTTGAATCGGCAACCCCACCCACTGGAATGTTAATGAGCCATGGGGACACAAAGAAAAGATCTTTTTGTTCACTCCAGCGTACATCTGCGTTGCCCCAAAGGCGCACAGCCTTTGGCGCAGCCAAAGGGCAGCCAAAGGGCGTGAGCCATTTGCTGACGTTCGCTGATGTTAGTTGATGTTAAAGCTGCTCTATTTCTATCTGAAACTCACAAGCCCTTTATCCCCTGTACCCAATTTTCCTACTTTATCTGTCCATGAAATGTTTGTGAAGTGACTGTATAACCCTGTTCTTTTATTGTAACCATGTATTTTTTATAACTCTGTGCCCAGGACATATTTGAAAACGAGAGGTATCTCTCAATGTATTACTTCCTGGTAAAACATTTTTATAAATAAATAAATAAATAAAGTAAGACCAGTCGCCATTATACATGTGATCGTGGACAGCATCTACTCCTTGGCCCTGTTGGACACCGGGTCCCAAGTGATCATCATATACCGGGGGTTTTACAATCAACACCTTCAGCAGCGACCGTTGCAGTCGGCAGAACATATGAAGATGAGGGGGCTGAGTAATGAAGACTACCCCATTGACGGGATTGTGAGGGTCCATCTGGAAATCAATCATTTGAACACAGGAAAATCACACCCCATGGATGTGGAGTCCCTAGTGTGCCCTCAACCCAAAGAACCGATTATCCTGGGAACCAATACGGATATAGTGCGAACTATCATTTGGGCCTACCTACAGGAAGTTGGAGAACTGCCTTTGAGTAGCCTCAACCTTCATTCCCTCTTGCTAGAAGAATGCTGTAAAATCTCTGCATTAGATCGTTATGGGGTACTCTTTAACCGATGCAAAGGCCTGACCGAAATTCCACCAGGGGAGTACAGCGAATGGC
Source organism: Ascaphus truei (assembly GCA_036426205.1). NCBI lineage: Eukaryota > Metazoa > Chordata > Amphibia > Anura > Ascaphidae > Ascaphus > Ascaphus truei. The sequence goes on along the minus strand of CM071568.1, from coordinate 137,938,834 downwards.
CGTCTGGTGTTGCTATCCTGATCGGGACAAAACAGATCATCTCTTCTCCTTGGAAAGCACCCCAGAGGAAGATGCTCAGAGAGGGTACAAGATAACTCCCGAAGTACAAGACTGGACGTCCCGATCCCTCTCAGGTGGAGGCGCTGCATCAGATTTGTAATTACATCACCCCAAGCTACCCGTGGCGGAGTTTAGGCTCCTGTGAGCCAAAGGTAAAAGGGCAGCACTAAGTAGACTCCCTTCATTCAACTACAGAGAAGAGGGCTACATTATATATATATAGATATATTTATATCTATAATATTATATAGATATTTATATATATTCTCTCTCTCTCTCTCCTCTCGCTCTCTCTCCTCTCTCTCTCGCTCTCCTCTTCTCTCTCTCTCATCTCTCCTCCTCATCTCTTCGATTCCACCCCCACTCCCCCGGCCTCCGTGTTCGGCAGCCTCGCGTGTGCCCACGAATACACCCCGAAGCTTGGTTCTCCTTGCTATCACAAGTGCCACGTAAACCACAAGTCTTCCAAAACACCTTCCTAAAGGCTAGACCCCCGTCCCTGGTACTCCCCATAGAAACACTTCAGGCAAATTAAGGAAATAACCGACAATATATCTCCTATTATATAACAATGGATAGTGACTAAAGGACAACAGCGATGGACCAGGTTAGTCAAAACAGTATCAAGTTAACACGCACCTATACCGTGCATAGAATATATTGCGTCCCAAGCAACAAGAAAGTGACAAGTCAAAGTATAAATGACAATCTCAAGCCAACATAATATTGTGCTCCAACGTGCAGATAAATGAACCAAAACCAACACAAATAATGAATCTCTGAAGGAAATAGGTAACTTGATTTGAGTGGGTCATATGTGTTTAGGACAATTAGTATGTAAATAGCATTTATAGGATACAGCCTAATGATGAAACTCCTAATAAGTTACCTGTGTATGTTGTCTGTGTCTAAGATGTAATGGGAGGTCACAGTCCAGAAAAATAAATTGCAGCAGTGTTGGGTAGCATAGTTACGTGAACATCATCCAGGGGTCCTGCCTAGCACCCCCACTCCTACGCGTTTCGTCAAAGGACTTAAACTTGGAGTGGACCTATTTCCTTCAGAGATTCATTATTTGCTGTTGGTTTTGGTTCATTTATCTGCACGTTGTAGCAGAATTTATGTTGGCCTGAGATTGTCATTTATACTTGACTGTCACTTTCTTGTTGCTTGGGACGCAATATTTCTATGCACGGTATAGGTGCGTGTTACACTGATAACCTGTTTTGACTAACTTGGTCCATCGCTGGTGTCCTTTAGTCACTATCCATTGTTATAATAATTAGGATATATATATTGTCTGGTTATTCCTTAGTTTTGCCTAAGGTTGTTTCTATGGGTAGTACCCGTGACAGGGGTTCTAGCCTTTTTAATGTGTTTTATTTTTACTGTTTTCTTTCCTTGTGGTCAATTAATAAAATGCTATTTGTTATTTCGTACACCTGAGTGCTCCCTAAACGGTTTCCTTTTTTTTCTTTTTTCATTAAGTAATTATTACCAACCCCGTGAGCAAGCCGCCAATTCCGATTCATGATATGTAAATATATTTTTTTGGCTTAATGTACATTGATACTATCAAAGTAGATGTGAGGTTATTCCTTTCCCCCCCTCCCCCCCTTTTCTCATTGAACATATATATATATATCTGTATAATATATATATATATATAATATATATATATATATATATAGATATTATATCTATATCTATCATATATATATATATATCTATATCATATTTATATTATATAGTCTATATATATCTTATATATATAATATTTTTTTTTTTTTTTATAACAAGGAGGGGCGGTGTTCCCGTCAAGGTTAGTGTCTCAACCAACTAGCTCACATACAGTACTACCTAACCCCCTTTTCAAACCATCCAATCGTAACGTTCCCCAGAAATCAGATTCAAATCACAAACCCATAGCAACCATACTAATCCTCTCTTTTCATGTCATGCAACTCTTATGTCCTATCTGCAAGGCAAGCTTACTATGGACTCCGTTGGTTTCCCTTCTTTATACATTATAAGCAAGACAAACGTAAAAAGCTACAGTATATCAACATAGTGTTCAAGTCTAAGCCCTTCAGTGCTATAAGCTAAGGTTCACTAAAGGTCATTAAAGAGACAATGACATTTGGTGTCATGAAAGTAAAAATACACCAAATATTATTTACCATTTAATGCCCTGTTAACTAAGGCTGCGCTTATAGTGCTGTCACCGACACAACAGTGACTCACGCTGCGGTCGCTGGAAAAATCAAACTGACTTGTTTTTTAGCGATCGCAACCAAGCCGTCGCGCCGTCGTCCGCTTCTACAACAAGCACATGCGACGGCAGCAATACATTTGTTTTGCCGCGACATTGCGTCGCCGTTTCTGGCACTATAAGCGCAGCCTTAGAATTATATATGCACAATAACCGTGTGATATTGAGCTACTGTGCATGTTGGCGTTTGTCGATAATGGAGGAGATCTGCATTAGACATCGTTGCTATTTCTTCCATTAATACTAGAAACTCACAGGTAAATAGAAATCTTTTCTATCATGTGGTAATGTAATAACCCTAACGGTGCTTTATTATACAAATATAATGTAACCCCTTTTATACCAATGCATTGCAAAAAATGCCTTGCGTGTGCCTGCGCTGAACCAAAGGGGTTAACAGATAAACAACCCCACACCTTTCCTCCCTAACAAAAAATCCCAAAGTCACCGAAGATGGACACAGGGGTAATTTGGATTGTTTATATTTATTTTAACCTTTTTAGCTCCATGGGAGAAAACTGGGCCTTCATTGGAAGTGTATAGTAGGGTCCCATGGCACTGAGAGGGTAAAATATGCTAGGGAACATTTCCATAAATGTTAGTGAATAAAGCAATACTTAGGGCATCTTTCAGATATTGTGTTGCATTCATAATTGTTTTCCTTATATACAGTCAGAAAGCCCTATCTAATTTACAAACTAAACAACAAATATAGTTTGCAAATTGCTACTCGAGTTACTATTATTTTTGCATGCATTTTATGCATTTTGCCTGAAATGGCCACCTTCATTTTGTCTCCTACTGATTATCCTGGTATATCAAACTTAGTTTGAAAATTAAACAGAAAAAAACAGGTAATTGCATCTGACAGTTCGGTTTCTTTGTCATTGCTTAAGACACCTGAATGATAAGTAGGTCAGTTTACGGTGCCATTACATTTACTGGAAATGACACTCAGGAATTATAATACGATAGATTTTTGTAGAGCTTTTTAAAAAAAATTGCATTACTATTTTTATGTAAAAATGTGGCTGTTCAGATGTGTGTGTATACATCTATTTCTCATTATATGTTGCTGAATTTATCATAATGCCAACTATGTGCAAGCTATGGAACATGATATAAACAGTTTGTTGAACTCTTTGACTGTGCACAGTTAGTATGTGTGTGTCTGGAACCGCAATTCAGCATAAAAATGCATCTGCAAGCAGTAAGCTGTCTTTTAGATCGTTAGATTTAACATGTGACCTACAAGTCAAAGTTCACTTAGCATCTTTGCTTCAATGACCCAATAGTATCACTTACTGATTTTGCTGAATGTGAGATTTTCTGTTATGAATCATTTATTATTGTCACTTTTCTACAGCCTTTGTTACATACAGGAGGGTGTTTAGGATATTGTACATACAATGGTTGCATTTCACTGTTCTTTTATTTGGTCAATACAAGTTTAATCAGTGCAAGTTCTTTTCTTATTGTGTTCTTGTGAATAGTTTACCTAAAGGAGTTGCATTATTTGTAAGAAACCGTTTCTTACACCTGGTGCAAAATGTTAGCTTTATGCCACTTCAGATTTGGCATTTTGTTGTGCGAATAAAAGGCAAAATAAATGATGAAAAATGTAGGTGCAACCATTTTCAAACTGGTAGACTTAGACGAGGCACAGACAAATACATAAAGGGGGTATTCTATTCTGTAATTGTGATAGCCATGATCGTAAAACACAATACTAATTGATGGCCTTCAACATCCATTAATGTATAGAAGGGCTGGGCAAGTCCTGCTTAAAACACAGTGACAGCCTAGAAGGTTTTTTTTTTTTTTATAGTTGAGCAATGATTCTCGGTTTCTATTTAAACCACAATCCCTTTACTAATATTACATTCCTTAGCTAACATTTAAATAATGTAAATGCTGATTGTCCCCTACAACAACACAGAGCAAAATGAAGAATTACTAGCCACTTTCAGTGAAGTGGCCAGGGGAGTATATTTCACATACTGTATACTGTAGCTTGGTTTTCTAGTAGCCGCACGTTTGTACTTGTAAAACCACAAAGTTTTACATGGTCATAAATCATGGATTAAAACTAGCCAAAAATGTGTTATCTGTATATAGCCTAGCCTCAAGCCGCTACTTCTTTTCCTGGGCCTACCAGTGTAAGTCCTGATAGGTGCGGGTAGTGGATGGGCTAATTCCTTTAAAAAGGCCCTATGTGCTTTTGCAGCCTTGGATATATTAGAGGTATCCAAGGGCGGGCCTAGCAACAGCCAGAAAGTGTCAGCCTGAGGGGTGGGTACTGATTGGGCCACATACTGGCTGTGATGGCCTATCAGTATCCAGATCTGTCTTGTTATGAGATAGAGTTACAATCACACCCAAAGGGTATAAATACTGGCACTCTCCCAAAAGTAGGGGTGTCTCTTTCCTCCCCCGGTCGAGTGTGTACAAGCTACCCTGGGTCTCACTTGGAGATATAGGAGGAGCACCATGCAAAGAAGAAAGCAATGCCATGATGTGAGATATGTACCTGCCAATAAACACAGTTGTACCATCACCAGTGTGATCACTGTCTGAAAATCAAGAACAAGGTGTCAGTATGGATTCTCCTTCCATCTAAAGGACCCATGCTGACTGGAGGCGCTGCACCCACGACTAAGGTACCCTGTACTTCTGTTGCCACACCGGTACAGCATAACACCTAAATGGAGTAGCCATAGGAGAAGATGACCCCAATCTCACTTAAGGGGGGGGGGTACAAGGGCTACATGTATTACAAATCACATTGTTTAATCCACATTTATAAAAAGTGACAATCGTCTGGATTGTACTTGCTTTTGAAGCAGAATGACCTCAAGGTGGTGCTACCCCCATCTTCCTTCTTGCCCCACCATGGGCAATATAAATAAATGCAATTTGTTTGAGGTGGTTTAGCCTTTTGCACTTTTTTCAGAGCTACTAGAATTCAGCTAGATGGCAAAAAATGTGAGTTTAGTCATTCCGCTCAGATTAGCAAACTCAGAATGGAACCGCTTCTAAAAAAAGCCTTTTACGCAGGGATTTGGCATGCAAGAAGGGTGTACAGAATAGCAAACCATGCCAGTCCGATCAGAAAAGGCTCTTTTGATACGAATTGACACAAATCGGAGCTACTAGAATATCCCCCATAGAAGTCAAAGATATTAGGTCTAATGCAGAAGTACAGAAATAACAACATTTGTCATAATGGCACATCATAATAATTAAACATTAATTCAGTTCTGAAAAAAAATCAGTTAGTAAGAGAAGATTGAATGTAGAGTTAGTGAGTTAATGAAAACACTGAGATAATGATTTTATTCTCCCTAGATTTTGGTCATCAGGAGACAGAATTATTTCTGCTTCAGGTTTGCTATCCCAGTAATGTCAAAATTGCATACGACAACCCTTCATACTGTATAATGTTTATGAGCTGAGGAATGTTGCTTGCTGTATTTACGTTTTCAAAACCATGGTACAAAATGTTTGTAATTTACTAGCAAAGTCCAGTGATAACAGAGAAAAAAACTGCGGGCTGATTTGGCATATTCATGCACACCGAAAGGAAAAACAATAAGCTAAAACATATTGTGGTATCTTCTATCTATGGCTGTATACATTGTGAGAGAGGAACTTGTCATTACAATCAGTGTAATTCTCATATAAAGTATACCATTTGAAAAAACAAAAATGGCCATGCATATATTTAGTGAACTTTTCAAATGATGGATTATGGAGAATGTGGTATAGATAGAAAAAAAATAAAGAAACATAAAGAGCGAGGGAGAGAGAGAATATGGGGCATATTATGAAAGTAGAAAAAATGACAAGTAAGTTATTACGCTCTTTTGCTCTTTAATCCCTGTATTTCTAGTCCTTAAAAACAAATTAATACATTTGCTGAATAATGATTTGGCTTATGAGCCTAAGGCATTACAGCACATTCTAAAAGGTTTATCATTAAAGAAACATATATAACAAAAGAGACGGAGAGTAGTTGGATGGGAAAGGCATAAAAGACATGCACGTTTCTTAATGGAAAAATACCACAAGCTCCTCCCAGCATCATCCCAGTTTCATCAGAGGGTGATGGTGCAGAAAACTCATTTGCACAAAGAATGCAGTTGCCTTGCTTCATATTAAAAAGTTGTGGACAGTGACTTTCAAAGTAACTATTGGAAAGTAAATGCAAAATGTATGTATTAACCAAATTCCAAATCACATTGTACCTTAATTTCCTTGTCAAAATGTTTAGCCGTTGGTGTTGTTGCTGACGTGATTGTATCAGGTTGTCATTATGTATAACTTGTTTGCAATTGCTTTATATCACTATCATCAGATGCCCCCTATTTCATTAGAACGTGGAATTACTTGCTAATTAGTGCATGTAAACTACTGACATCTTGACCTAAATTAAATATATCAATTATTCTAAAAATAATGTAGGACTGCACATATGAATCACATCATGGCCCTAACTAACATACAGTATAACATACAGTAAAATGTTATATCAAATCACAAAAGAAGTCCTACATCAAGTTGCAGTTTAGTCATAAAAAGGAAGGTGACCTTGAAGTTAAAACCTTATTTCTATTTTGTTCTTAGTTGTTTTTGATTTTATATATACATCGTTCCGGAAGGGACTTAAGACTCATGCTGCTATTAGGGGGGGTACGCCATCTCAGGCAGCGGGAGGTGATCAAGAGCGGACAAGGAGAGAGAGAGAGAGAGAGAGATGGTGAAGGGCCGGCGCCTTGGCCTCAGGTCAGCAATACTGATATACACAGGAATCTATGGCTAAAAGAGTGTAGAGAAAAAAAAAACTACAGATATGTACTGTAGATAAGGTAGGGTGTTTTAAAGTGTTTGAAGCCAGGAGAGGGTGACAAGGAAAGGTGTGGGGGGAGAGATGCTGGGGGGGAAGAGAAAGTGTGGATGAGAATAGAGGCAAGCAGGATAATTACAAACAATTTTGATAGGGTGTGAGAAAACCCATGTCCGCATTAAGTCCTTTGGTTTTGGTGTCAAAGAGTCTTATCATTCTGAGTTCAAATGTTTTCCGTTCTTGGGTGCATTTAAACATTTCATTGAGGATTTTGATTTATTTTTTTCCCAATCTTTTTTCCTTTATTGGAATTATATATATAGACTACAAACAGTAATAACAGTCGTCAGTACAGAAAAATTAGAAGTCATAGGCACATGACTGCGAGATATATGAGATGCATCAACAAATCATTTTCCTGTTTTTGTGGTAGAAAGAGTGGGAGACGAAGGACGGGGAGACAGATGGGGGCGACAAGGGGAGTGAGAGAGAGGGGGGGGCGGTCGGATGGGGAGAGGGGGGGGTGGTGGGTCAGGGTAGTCTCCGATCACTCCCAACTGGGTCAGTTGTTGACTAGGACCTGTAGAAGGGACGGTGCCCCCGAGCCCGGCCATGGTTCCCAAGTTTTGTAGAATTGGGGCATTCTCTGTTTCAGCATGGCCGTGAGCCTTTCCATATTCATAACTGTGTTTATACTGTTCACAATTGTCCTCCTGGAGGGGGCTTGTATTTGTTTCCAGGCCGCCGCCACTGAGCATCTGGCTGCCGTTAGTATAGCGGATATAAGCCTGGCTAATGGGGCGAGGAAGTCTTCTATTGGTTTCCCCAGCACGTAAGTCTGAGGGTCCAGGGGGACCTCCAGTCCTAGGGTTTCGTATATGAGTCTTTGGACTCTGGACCAGAGCTTCTGGATCTCTGGGCATGACCACCAGATATGGGCCATGTCACCCTTTTGACCACATCCTCTCTAGCACAAATCATCCGTGCCGGGGAAGATCTGGCTCAGTCTGCTCGGGGTCAGGTACCATTGAAATAGTATTTTGTAAATGTTCTCTTTTGTGATGGAGCAAATCGACGTTTTGGAAGCTGCTTCCCAGACATCCTCCCAGTCCTCAAGGTGCATTTGTGTGTTTAGATCAACGCACCATTTTTGCATATAGGTATGGGAAGGTGGGGGTGGGAGGCCTCGATTATTCTGTAAATTTCAGAGATTAGTCCTCTCTGGTATTCGCCTTTTCGGCTGAGAGACTCAAATCTTGTCTGCGGGGGGAATTTGGAAGTTTGAGACAGAGCTCCAAGGAAATGCCTTACCTGAAGGAATTTGAAAATGGGGAGGTTGGGGGCTAAGAATTTAGTTATGAGCTCTTGGAAGGACAGAGCTTCGTCATTCTTCAGCAGATCTGCAACCATTCTAATATCTAGGTCCTGGAATTGACCGAATTGGGTACGGGAGCACCCAGGCGGGAATTCTGGGTTTCCGAAAATGGGGGTGAGTTGGGTGGGGGATGAAGGTAGGCCATATTTCCCTTTGTTTTTAATCCAGATGGACCACGTGCATTTCATCGCCCCAAGCTCAAGTTTCTGGAGTCTCTTTTCTTTGTATGCCTGTGACCATAGCAAAACCGGGAGGGGGTGGGGGATGCGTGGTGGGACTCTATTGCTAGTCAGCAGTTGGAGTTCGGGGGATTATTCCAAACCACCGCTTGTCTCAACTGAGCTGCCTGGTAGTATCTGACCACGTCTGGGGCCCCCAAACACCCTCTTGTCTTTGAGGACAGGAGTACTGATCTCGGGACCCTGGGTTTGCACTGTCTCCATATGAAGCGTAGGATGTGGGACTGTATGTTTCTTAGTTCCGCTAATCGGACTGGTACTGGGAGTGTTTGGAAGTAATAGAGTAGACGGGGAAGGATATTCATTTTAGCAGACACAATTCTACCAAACCAGGAAATCTGGTGGGAGTTCCAAGCGTCCAAGTCTCTTTTGATTTGGTCGAATAGGGGCGGGTAGTTAGTTCGATATAGAGAACTATATGAGTTAGTTATTTTTATTCCTAAGTATTTTATGTGGGAGGTGTTCCATTTATATTTATAATTCGACTGCAGTAGTTTCCAAATGGGGTCTGGGAGGGAGAGGTTAAGCGCTTCGGATTTGTCCGTGTTTATCTTGTAATCTGAGACCTGGCTAAATTGGTCTAATAGTTTCTGTAAATTGGGGAGGGAAATATGTGGGTCGGCAAGGGTCAGTATAACATCATCAGCGAAAAGAGAGATTTTATATTCTATGTCAGCGATTGTTATGCCTTTGATGTTTGGTTTGGCTCTAATTTGGGCCACTAACGGTTCAATTGAGATAGCAAATAATAGGGGGTAAAGGGGGCAGCCCTGTCTGGTTCCATTTTTTATTGGGATTGGGTTTGACTGTCCGCCTGGGAGTTTAAGGTATACGGTGGGATTCTGATATAGAGCACGGACTCCCTCTAGGAAGGGGCCTGTAAAGCCAAATTTAATCATAGTTTGGTCAAGAAAGGCCCATTTGATCCGGTCAAATGTCTTCTCGGCGTCAAGGCTTAGTATCATGGCTTGGAGTTTATTGAGATGCACGTGGTCGATAATGTCAATGATTTTGTGGGTGTTGTCAGAGGCCTGTCTTCATGACACAAAGCCCACTTGGCCTATATGAATTAGTCTGGGGAGAATAGGATTTAGCCTGTTTGCAAGGATCTTGCTGTAGAGTTTAAGGTCTGTGTTAAGCAGGGAGATCGGTCTGTAATTACCGCATTGTAGCGGGTCCCTTCCTTCCTTGTGGATAATAGCTAGGTTGGCAGCCGAAATTGTGCCTGGGATCGGTTCTCCCTCCAGAAAGTAGTTGAACATATCGATTAGGTAGGGGGAAAGGGATGTTATGAATTTTTTGTAGTAGGCATTGGAAAAGCCGTCTGGGCCTGGTGTTTTGGCTATTTTAAGAGAGCTTATGGCTTTATTTATTTTATTTATTTATTTATAAAAAAAATTACCAGGAAGTAATACATTGAGAGTTACCTCTCGTTTTCAAGTATGTCCTGGGCACAGAGTAAAACAAATAATACATGGTTACAAGTACAGTTACATAAATGAACAAGGTATACATTATATACAAGACATTGCGTGCACAGTTAAAGAAAATATATATTATGAGCGTATGAAACAGTTACAGACCAGATTAAAGTGTGAGACAGCCTTAGATTTGAAAGAACTTAAGCTGGCGGTGGATATGAGAGTCTCTGGTAGGTTGTTCCAGTTTTGGGGGCACGGTAAGAGAAGGAGGAATGTCCGGATACTTTGTTGAGCCTTGGGACCATGAATAGTCTTTTAGAGTCTGATCTCAGGTGATAGGTGCTGCATGTGGTAGGGGTGAGGAGCTTGTTCAGGTAGCTGGGTAGCTTGCCCAGAAAGTATTTGAGGGTGAGACAGGAAAGGTGAACTTTGCGCCTAGACTCTAATGATGACCAATCTAGTTCTTTGAGCATTTCGCAGTGCTGTGTGTTGTAGTTGCATTGGAGAACAAAACGACAAATTGAATTGTAGAGGGTGTCAAGTTTGCTAAAGTGGGTTTGAGGAGCCGAGCCATATACTATGTCTCCATAGTCAATAATTGGCATTAGCATCTGCTGTGCAATACGCTTTCTGACCAGGAGACTTAGGGAGGATTTGTTCCTGTAAAGACAGGGAAAGGGTGAGGGCGACAGGGAAAGGGTGAGGGCGACAGGGAGAGGGTGAGGGCGACAGGGAAAGGGTGAAGGTGACACAGGGAGAGGGTGAAGGTGACACAGGGAGAGGGTGACAGGGAGAGGGTGACACAGGGAGAGGGTGACTGAGGGAGAGGGAGACACAGGGAGAGGGAGAGGGTGACTGAGGGAGAGGGTGATACAGGGAGTGGGAGAGGGTGACACAGGGAGAGGGAGAGGGTGACACAGGGAGAGAGAGGGCGACGGGGAGAGGGTGAGGGCGACATGGAGAGGGTGACACAGGGAGAGGGAGAGGGTGACACAGGGAGAGGGTGACACAGGGAGAGGGTGACACAGGGAGAGGGAGAGGGTGACACACAGACACACACACTCACTCACAGACACACTCACTCACAGACACACACTCAGACACACACACTCACTCACAGACACGCACACACACTCAGTCAGTCACACACACAGTCACACACTGTAACACACACACACACACTCACACACACACACACACACACTTACCCGCAAGGCAGGGGGTCACACATGGCAGCAGTGGGGCCTCCACACGGCAGGAGGGCCCTCCGCACGGCAGCAGGGCCTCTGCAATGGGCCGCCCCACCTCCAGAGGCGGACACCGACGCCGCAGCACGCCCCATCCCCCCCCGAAGCGCCCGACGCCGCAGCATGCCAAACCTCCCCCCCCTCCAGAAGCGGAAGCGGACCCCCTTCAGAGGTGGACACCCCCGGGCAGCAAGCAGGGATCGGGGACAGCGGGGGGGAGGAGATCAGGAAGGGGAGGAGATCAGGGACAGGAGGGGGAAGGGGCTAACCCAAAGCTGCCTGCCGGCCCTCTTCCCCGCGTTAACCCAATCAGGGAGGGGGGTTATTTATTTAAAAAAATAAAAATTTGGCACGAGCAGGAGAATTCATAGAGCCACAGCACGGCTCGCCAGCGGCCTAAATACACTCGCCACGGGCGTGTGGTTATAATTAATTGTCGAACACTGTATATATATATATCATACTGTAAGTATAGTTAAAGTAGTGTTTTAATGTAAATAAAATATTCTGCTCATTATTTATACTAATTCATTGGCTGTAATATGGAAGACTTGGCCTGTAGTATACTTGAATAATATGAGATCTTTATTTTAAGCATGTCACATCTAACTTATTCTGATAAATACTCACCCCATGTATATGTGAGTGACTTGCAAATAACTGTTTCCCCCTTTTGTTTTTGTTTTTATTTGTTGCAGTTACCAACTCGTGGAGTTCAACCAAAACCTGATTTAACCTTCAAAGACTAGTCAACATACTAGTCAAACGTAACTAACGAACCTTGGGGTAATAATAATAGCATGTTCTTGTATAGTTCTGCTAGTTATACGAAGCGCTTTACAGAGACATTTTGCAGGCACAGGTCCCTGTCCCGTGAAGCTTACAATCTATGTTTTTTGGTGCCTGAGGTACAGGGAGATAAAGTTACTTGCCCAAGGTCACAAGGAGCCGACACCGGGAATTGAACCAGGCTCCCCTGCTTCAAACTCTCAGTGCCAGTCAGTGTCTTTTAATCACTGAGCCACTCCCTCTCATTCATTCATTTTTCATTGTCTTCTTTAGTGACTGGTATATCTCGATAAGATTTACACATGGGAGCATTCTAGGAGGCCTATTACTTTGCTTTTACTATTTACAGTCTCCATGTTGGTTTAGTTCGGAGTATTGTTAAAGCTGCAGTTCAGGCAATATCCTGCATGTGTGTTTTTTTTAATAAATCAGTTCTGTAGTAAGAAAAAATACTTTTAGCATTTTCTGTTTAAAAAAAAACAATTTGGAAAGACTATGTTTGCTTGTATTCTAGTTTTAAAAGCATGCTTGTTGCTATAGCAACCATTTATATTCCCCATATTTAAAGATGTCGCCAAACGTTGCCGATCAATACACGGAGAATGAATTGACCGGCAGCTATACAGTTCTTTAGGTAAGTAGAGATTGCCCACATGAAACTATTGAAGTAAAATAAAAACTAAAAAAAAAAAAGACTGAACTGCAGCTTTAACTCCTCTTGTCTTTGCCTTGGTAAAATATCAATGAACCATTTCCATTTGGACGTGGATTTTGTCGGCTTTTATTTCTTTGCTAATGCCTCTATCTTATCCATAGAAAGTAATTTGAACAGAAGGGAGTGAACCATCTCCTGAGAGGGCTGCTCGGGAGATAACATTATTGCTTTCCTTAGCTGCCAGTAGTATCGTTTCGGTAGGACGTAGAATATCCTTCCTATTTTTGGCCTTTGTAGCCCAGGGGTTGATGTTGGCAAATATCATAGGCAGTGGGTGTTTCTCCCATGAGATTCCTACAGCTTTGTTAATATAACCCATTACTTCGTCCCAAAGGTTTGAGACCGGAAGTGGATTTGTGGTTTGCTTTTTTTTTTTTTACTATAGTCAATAATCTGTACTGTATGTATGGGATATGATGGTTTGGGGGAATATCATATTTTTGAACAATTTCTTGTAACTGCATATAGTTTTGCATGTTTTGTATATGGTTTAAACGTAGTATGCCTTTTTTCTTCCAGGTTTGGAATGTCTGCTGAGTGGAGAAATCTGACGTTTCCCTGTATAGGCGAGTATCTGGATATCATATAGGATAGATTGCATTTCTTTCTTATTAATCGCCACATTATAATTGTGTCTCTTAATATAACATCAGACTTCATTTCTGCAAGGGTCTCCCTCAAGCTCGTGGGAAGGAGTTCCCCTAGCGAAAACCCTTTTGCCAACTGGCCTTCTAATTCTGGTGAGGATTAAACGACTTTTTCCCATAATCCAATCTCCCACATTTCTTAGTAGGCGTACTAGATTATAGAACAGAAAAAACCTGGGCGCTACCTGTAGATAATTAAAAGTTGGATAAGGGTGTAATAGCAACCTTGGTAGTGGGCAAAGTATCCCTCTGTTTCTTTTCTTCCTGTGACTCTAACGACCCCAAAGGAGGATCTACCCAGGATCCTTCAAAGTAAAGGCGACAGAAGAAGGCGATGGGGGAGCACTGGTGGAATAATAAAGTATGGTACAATCTGATTCAGGTGTGTATGACTCTGAAATGCTTAGGTGGGTGTTATCAATCTAAAATAGTTTCAAACACTCACACGGCCTTGTGCGAATGGTTGCGCATCAAGGTATCTTTATGTCCTCACTTCTTTTCTTTATGGATTCGATCTCAGCCTCTCGTCTGGGCTCTTCCTTTCTTTCTTTATTGGTGTGATGTCACTTTCTTTGTCCTGTAGGTTCGGTCTCCGCCTCTCGTCCGTGCTTTTTCTCTCCCTTTTCTTGTGTGCGGTATCACCCTCGGAATCAATGCATAGAAATAGGAACAGATTATGAACAAAACAAGAGCAAAATATAGGGGAACAATATAACCAGAGGTGATCTTCAAAATAGAGATATGTTACCAAACACTCACACGGGCATGTGTAGGTGCACTCTAAGGGATGGTATCTTTGGGCTCCCAGGGGTAGTCCCACTGCTCCAAATGGCAAAACTTGACTCAGTGGCAAGTGATAAAGGGGATGAAAAAGATAATTCAAAGTATTACTACTCACACGGCCAAGTGTGAGTGCACACTTGGAAAGGTATCTTTAGTTGTTTCTATCGTCCTAGGATGGAAAATAGGTAGCCGCCTCTAGTGTTGATTTCTTACTCCCAGAATGGTGAATAAAATAGTGAGTCCAGCGAGTCAAGGCTATAGTCTTTATTTAAACAATTAAAACAAGGATATACAACAGACCCCCCGCTTACTCAACCAGTGAGCTGCGGTGTGGAATGGGGTTAAAGGCCAGTCTCTATGGGATCTTTAGCAGGGCTCGTGGTGCTGCCGTAGCTCGCTCCGCGTCCGGATGGAGCTCTGTACTTCCCTTGTCCTGCTCCCGACGGTGGCCGCAAAAGATCAAAATGGCTGGGGGATTTCGAGCAACGCGTTTCGCCCTATGGGCTTCCTCAGGCTCCGTAGTCAGAATGTACTAGGTCAGCGTTTCCCAAATGGTGGGTCGCGACCCGGCACCGGGCCACGGCACCAAAATTGCCGGGTCGCAGCGAGGCTGGCCACGCGGTGTCTCCTCCCAGCCCCCCCCGCCGCTCGAGTTAAAAAAAATAGCAGCGATTCCCCCTGCGGTCCCGCGTGCATGCGCAGGGCACGCAGTGACAGCTCCCTTCCTCCCCCCCGCTCCCAACGTGGGACGGAGGCGGAAGTACTATCTCCTCTGCGGCCCGCTTCCTCCCGTGATCCGCTTCCAGAGCTCACCTCCCGTGGCACCCCCTCCCGAGCCCACCTCCCGTGGCACCCCCTCCCGAGCCCACCTCCCGGGGCACCCCCTCCCAAGCCCACCTCCCGTGCCACCCCCTCCCAAGCCCACCTCCCGTGCCACCCCCTCCCGAGCCCACCTCCCGTGCCCCTTTGGGCAGCAGGCTCCGGATGTTTATATGGGCGACAGATAGCCTTTATTGGAATTTAAAGGTGGAATTCTCAGGAGCATGGGACAGAGCTGAAATGGGAGGACCTGGGTTAGTTTCAATATCACCTGCTAAAGAGAGTAATAGTATGAGTAGAAATTTGGGTAGTTGTTTGCAAGTTGTAAATTTGTGGTGTTTTCCATTAGAGTGAGCAGTGGTTTGTGTGCTGGTTTTTAGAGTTCTCCACCAACATTCAGTAGATAGTGCAAGGCTTTTGAGTAGTCCAGGGTGTATGGTGATGTTGGGTGTGGGCCAGGATGGAGGAGTTTGTAGTGGATAGAGGGAGTAACATCTCCATGAGGCCAGGAGAAAGAAAAAAGTTAAAATACATAGCAGGTTCATGATGCCAGAGGTAGGCAGTGCTGCAAGGAGCTGTTGTGAGCAGAGTGAGTGTGAGCAGACTAACAGCAGTTGTGTGCCTGTTCCTTGTCAAATGTTTAGCTGTATTGCAATGCTAGAGTCAGTTCAGGGTTTCAGTGTATTGTGCAGTCAGTTTTGGGAGAGACTGCAGTGAATAAGTTGTAAAGGGGTGTGGGGTTGAAATATGCAGGTTAGCAAGCATGGGATCATAGTGTGATCTGAATAGCTTACCGTTTGTTGTCTTGAGTTAAAGAGTTTGCAGAAAGAAGCAGTCCCCAGTCACCTCTAGTCAAACTGTAGTCTAACTGTATTTATCACTTAGGTCAGTTCCTCTTGTGAGAATTTTGGTTGAGGGTTTCGAGCTCCTCCTTAGTTAGAGAGGGTAGATTACAACGAGCCAGGTATTGTGAGGCTAATTCGGTACTATGCTTCTCTTGGTTAGGGGGGTGAAGATTGTAAAGATCTTCATAGAAGTTCGCAAACTCCTGAGCAATTTCTTTCTCGACATAGGAAATCTGGCCACTTTTTGTGTGAATCTTCGTGATTTGGGCTCTTGCCTTTATGCCTCTGAGTTTTGAGGCCAGGAGTTTATCTGCCTTTTACCCCTGTCGTAGAACCTTTGATTGGTACATTTTAGTGCTCTCTCTACCTCTTCGAGCTGGGATAGTTTTAGCTCTGTTCTTGTTTTGTCAAGTATTCTAAATAATCTTTTGGAGGGGGCCTTTTATTTTGTGGCTCTAGGGCTAAGATCTTATCCGTTAGTGCTTTTTGCGTTTTAAGCTTCATTTTTTTCTTGTGGGAGGCTAGCGAGATAAGATCTCCTCTATTTGTAGCTTTGTGTGCTTCCCAGAGCGTTGCCGCTGCTGAGACAGAACCTCTGTTTATTTCAAAGAATGAGGCTAGTTTTTGTTTGATTGACTCCACTATCTGCGGATCGTTGAGGAGGGAGTTATTGAGTTTCCACTTATATGCGGAGCTCTTAACAAAGGGCAGGGAGAGGGTCAGTTCGACTGGAGCATGATTGGACCATGTGATTGGGCCTATATTGGAGTGGGAGGATGCCTGGAGAACATTAGTGGTGCCTAGAAAATAGTCGATCCGCGAGTAAGACTGATGCGGAGCTGAGAAGAATGTGTAGTGCTTCTGGCCTATGTGCTGGGCCCAGAAGTTTTGTAAGATCTCTCTGAACTTTTTGGCCTTTTTCTGAGTTTGGTCAGTGTGGGTGGTTGTGGGCATTGTGGATTTGTCGTGGTCTGGAGAGAGGACCATATTAAGGTCTCCAACCACTAATTAGGAGGAAAGAACGATTTGGTCTAGAGAGTCAAGCAGACTTTGGAGGAATTGGACTTGGTTTTCATTGGGGGCAAATACATTAATGATAGAGATCGGAGATCCCGACAGGGTGCCCTATAGGAGCAAGTATCTTCCCTCCGGGTCTCTTGTTATACTAGTGGGGGTGAAGGGGACATTGTTTTTTACTCCTCTCTTTTTCTTGGGGAGGATGCGAAGAAAACTTGGGGGAAGGCGTGCTTGAACGTGTTAGGGGGTCATTCGAGTTAAAGTGGGTTTCTTAAATGCAGATAATGTCGCCTTTAGTTTTTCTAAGTTCTTGGAGTGCTAATTTACGTTTTCTAACTGAGTTGAGGCCCTTAACATTAAGGGAGATAATTTTAATTGACGACATTATTTGAACATTCTGTTCCCAGAGTTAAGTACTCTGGGCCCCGTATGTCTCCCATGACGGGGTAGTTTGGCTCTTTGAGGGGGGGGGTAGAGGAGGCTTGTGTTGTCTCCACTGGGGTCCTTATGGGTGGGAGGGGCCGGAGAGTGGTGGGGAGGGCGGGGAAGGGGGGCTGGGTGGGGGGGGGGGGCAGAAGACACACATGGGGAAGAAAAGATGCGGGCTTTCTGGGAGCCCAATAGAAGTTTCCTTTGGCACCGTGGTGGCAAATGAAGGGGGCTCAGAACCCCTGGAGGTCCTTCCGGGGCGCCAAACATGGGGCGCGACCAGGGTGGGATGTCCGATACCCTCCAAAATTTGAGCCAGGTAGGGAGTCTGCATGTAGCAGGGGGAGGGGGAATAACACAGTGAAACTAGGGACATTTCTGTCGAGGGGTCTGCGAGTTGCGGGGAAAGGAAGATAACACATTGAACATATTAACCTTTATAAACCACTGTGCTGGGGGCTAGTGTGGGGGGTGGTTATGGGAGAGGGGAGAGGGGGAGGGGAGCATCTGTTTGGGAGGTCATCCCATGCCCTGGGATGCACATATAGGCTCAGAGTGCCCCTTTTACCCGTATATACCCGAAGGGGGGATGAGTGTAGGGGAGGGAAGGGGGGGTAGAGCGGGGAAGGGCCAACCAGCATGGGACAGACTAGAGAGCTAATTGAGGAGGTACCCGTGGGTTGAGTTTTTTCAAATATCCCTGCTAAAGAGAGTAATATATAGTCAAATTTGGGTAGTTGTTTGCAGGTTGTAATTTGTGGGTGTTTTTCCATTAGAGTGCGCATGGTTTGTGTGCTGGTTTTTAGAGTTCTCCACCAACATTCAGTATATTGCAAGGCTTTTTGAGTAGTCAGGGTGTGATGGTGATGTTGGGTGTGGGCCAGGATGGAGGATTTTGTAGTGGATAGAGGGAGTTAACATCTCATGAGGCCGAGAAGAACAAGTTAAAATACATAGCAGGTTCATGATGCCAGAGGTGGCAGTGCTGCAAGAGTGTTGTGAGCAAGTGAGTGTAGCAGACTAACAGCAGTTGTGTGCCTGTTCCTTGTCAATGTTAGCTGTATTGCAATGCTAGTCAGTTCAGTTGTCAGTGATTGTGGCAGTCAGTTTTGGAGAGACTGCAGTGATAAGTTGTAAAGCGGGTGTGGGTTGAAATAGCAGGTTAGCAATCACATGGGTCTTGTGTCTGATAGCTTCGTTTGTTGGTCTTGAGTTTAAAGAGTTTGCAAAGAAGCAGTCCCCATCACCTCTAGTCAAACTGTAGTCTAAACTATTATCACTAGGTCACTTTCCGTTCCTCTTGTGAGAATTTTGGTTGAGGGTTTCGAGCTCCTCCTTAGTTAGAGAGGTAGATTACAACGAGCCAGTATTTGGTAGGCAATTCGGTACTATGCTCTCTTGGTTAGGGGGGTGAAGATTGTAAGATCTTCATAGAAGTTCAAACTCCTGAGCAATTCCTTCTTTCTCGACATAGGAATCTGGCCACTTTTTGTGTGAATCTCTTCGATTTGGGCTCTTGCCTTATGCCTCTGATTTTTTGAGGCCAGAGTTTATCTGCGCCTTTTATCTGTCGTAACCTTTGATTGGTACATTTTAGTGCTCTTCTCTAAACCTCTTCGAGCTGGATAGTTTAGACTCTGTCTTGTTTTTATCAAGTATTCTAAATATCTTTTGGAGGGCCGTTATTTGTGGCTCTAGCTAAGATCTTATCCTTTAGTGCTTTTTGCGTTTTAAGCTTCATTTTTTTTCTTGTGGGAGCTAGCGAGATAAGATCTCCTCTATTTGTACTTTGTGTGCTTCCCAGAGCGTTTGCCGCTGCTGAGACAGAACCTCTGTTATTTTCAAGAATGAGCTAGTTTTTGTTTGATTGACTCCACTATCTGCGGATCGTTGAGGAGGGGTTTATGATTTCCCCTTATATGCGGAGCTCTTAAACAAGGGCAGGGAGAGGGGTCAGGTTCGACTAGCATGATTACCATGTGATTGGGCCTTATTGGATGGGAGAGGCTGGAAAACATTATGTTGCCTAAAAATAGTCGATCCGGAGTAAGACTGATGGAGCTGAGAAGAAAATGTTTAGTGCTCTGGCCTATGTGCTGGGCCCAAAGTTTTGTGTAAGATCTCTCTCGAACTTTTGGCCTTTTTCTGAGTTGGTCGATGTGGTGTGGTTGTGGGCATTGTGGATTTTGTCGTGGTCTTGAGAGAGGACCATATAAGGTCTCCAACCACTAATTAGGAGGAAGAACGTTTGGTCTGAGAGTCAGCAGACTTTGGAGGAATTGGACTTGGTTTTTCATTGGGGGCAAATACATAATGATAGAGATCGAGATCCCGACAGGGTGCCCTATAGGAGCAAGTAATCTCCCTCCGGGTCTCTTGTTATACTAGTGGGGTGAAGGGACATTGTTTTTTTACTCCTCTCTTTTTCTTGGGAGGATGCGAAGAACTTGGGGGCAGGCGTTCTTGAACGGTTTAGGGGGTCATTCGAGTTAAGTGGGTTTCTTAATGCAGTAATGTCGCCTTTAGTTTTTCTAAGTTCTTGGGTGCTAATTCGTTTTCTAACTGAGTTGAGGCCCTTAACTTAGAGATAATTTTATGACGACATTTTGAACATTCTGTTCCCAGAGTTAGTACTCTGGGCCCCGTAGGTGTCTCCCCATGACGGGTAGTTTGGCTCTTTGAGGGGGGGTGAGGAGGCTTGTGTTGTCTCCACTGGGGTCCTTATGGTGGGAGGGCCGGAGAGTGGTGGGGAGGGCGGAAGGGGGGCTGGTGGGGGGGGGGGCAGAAGACACACATGGGAAGAAAAGATGCGGGCTTTCTGGGAGCCCATAGAAGTTTCCTTTGGCACCGTGGTGGCAAATGAAGGGCTCACCCCGGAGGTCCTTCCGGGGCGCCAAACATGGGCGCGACCAGGGTGGATGTCCGATACCCTCCAAAATTTGAGCCAGGTAGGGAGTCTGCATGTAGCAGGGGAGGGGGATAACACGTGAAACTAGGACATTTCTGTCGAGGGTCTGCGAGTTTGCGGGGAAAGGAAGTACACAACATTGAACAATTAACCTTTATAAACCACTGTGCTGGTGGCTAGTGTGGGGGGTGGTTATGGGGATGGGGAGAGGAGAAGGGGGGAGGTGGGGGGGGGGGGAGGGGGGGGGGTGGGGGGGGGGGGGGAGAAGGGGAGTGGGGGATGGGATCGTGGG
>CM071568.1:137875727-137918084 GCA_036426205.1 Ascaphus truei | reverse complement strand
GGGGAGGGGAGGGGGGGTGGGGGAGATGAGTGCTTTTGGGAACATGGCATTAGGACAGGTACAACACATTTTCATCACTGTACAATCAACATAGTATTCTTCTCCGTTAGCGTCTGTTCGGGAGATCATCCCATGCACTGGGATGCGCATATAGGCGTGGAGGGGAGCTCAGAGTGCCCCTTTAACACATATATCCCAGAGGGGGGGGTGAGGGTATGGGGGGATGAAGGTATGGGGGGGGTGAAGGTATGGGGGGGATGAGGGTCGGGAGGGAAGGGGAGGGAGGAAGGGGGAGAGAGAGGGGGGAGGTTGGGGGAGATAGGAGCTTGTGGGAGCATAGCATTAGAACAGGTGCCACACATTACCATCATTGTATAATCAACATAGTTTTCTTCACCCTTGGAATCTGTTAGGGGGGCCATCGCAGTTGCCTTCCGACATGGAAGAAAGCTCTCAGCGCACTTTTTACTCATATAACCATAGCGGGGGGGAGGGGGAATGGGGGGGAGGAAGGTGGGGGAGAGGAGAGGGGGGGGAGAAGGGCGGGGCAGAGTGCGGGAAGATAAGCACTTTTGGAGCTTCGCCATAGTACAGGTAACCATGAGGGGTGATACAGTTATGAAGGATGAGCCAGAGTGCACCCTTACTGAATATATGGGGAGTAGGTGAGGGGACGGGGGGTGAGGGAAGGGAGGGGGGAGTGTGGGTGGGGGAGAGGTGGGGTGGGTAGGCGGGAGAGCGGAGGAGGGGAGGGGGTGGGGGGAGGGGAAAGGGGGGAGGGGGGTGAGAGGAGGGACGGGGTAGGCGCTTATGGGAGCATCACATTCGTAGAAAAACAAGACAGTACTAACACTGTATAACCGACCTAGTTTTCTTCCCCCTTGGAGGCTGCTAGGGTGGCCATCACATGCCACAAGAGGTCACGGAGGAGAGCTCAAAGCGCCCTTTTTACTCATATATCCGAGGGGGGGAGGGGATGAGGGGAGGGGGGAGAAGGGAGGGGGAGTGGAGGGGGGGGGGTGTTTTTTGGAGGCATTGCGCTAGGACCGTTACAAAACAATTCACTCGCTGTGTGGTCAACATCATATTCTGCCCCCTTAGGGGTTGCTTGGGGGGGCCCTCGCTTGCCCTTGGATGCGCAGACAATTGTGTGGGGAAGCCCGAGGAGCTCTTTTTCACACATGTGTACAGGGTGCAGGGGGGAGGGGGGAGGGAACAGGGGGGGGTGAGGGAACGGGAGGGGCGGAGGGAACGGGAGGGGGAGGGCTGGAAGGGGGACAGGGGCAGAGGGGACGAGGGGGAGGTGCGTTAAAAACATTGAAGATGCGGCTTGTTTGTTTTTTTCCCGCTGCGTGCCGCGCGTCACTGATGCACGGTCACGCGGTACAGGGTGCGTGCGTGTGTGGCGCGCGTGCCCAGGGCTCCCCGAAGGTGGTGGCGGGGTAAGGGGGGATGTGGGAAGGCAGAGTGGGACCCGGGGGACCCGGAGAAGCAGAGACAGAGGTTGCGAGGGGAGAGGAACGACCGGGGAACATCCGGCTGGCGCTTGGCCAAGTTCGGCGCCAGCCCGAAAACAGCCGCGGGACAAGACGGGTGAGTGTGAGACTCAGCTTGGTCGCGACAGTAATGCTTGTACCTTCGTAGTGAGCTTTGGGTGGGTCAAACCTTGGATGCGAGAGTATGGAAGTGAGCAGGGGGGTTGGGTTTGTGGGTTGGGGGGGGAGAGGGGGGAGATTCGAGATATAAGACCCTTCCCTTAGGGGCTGTTGGAGAGGGGTTTAAGTCCTCTACTCAGGGTTTCCAAGCTCGTGCAGCAACTGTTAGTCCTGGGGAGTTTCCCTTCTGCTTTGTCCGGGCTGCTGGGGCTTGATGCACAAAATTATCCAGAGAAAAGAGGTCCTGGGGTGTGCTCAGTGTCTCTGGCCAGAGATAGTCCCCATTCTCCAGGTCTCCATAGATCGTTGCGCGGTGAAGTGCGCTGGCAGCCGGCCTTTCGCAGTTCTGGCTCTGTCCGTGTGGAGGGAGGATAGGTCTCGCGGGGAGCTTTCCAGTCAGCAGTTCCTTGAGACAGGTTGTCCGCAGCTGGACGAGGAGTGGTGTGATAAGTCTGGGTGCGGTGGGGCGAGGTGGAGCGAGGTGAGGGAGGGGAGGAGGGGCGGTTGGTATCGCGGACAGTTTTGATCAGGGGTATGCCACTGTGGGGGGGGGAGGGGAGTGGGGTTGCGATGCCAGCCACTAACGGAGTGTCCCTTTAACAGCTAACAGTGTAGAGCAGGGTTGCACTGAAGAAAGTAAGCAGGTTGCTGGGTATGGTGGTGTCCGCATGGGGGAGCGGAGATGGGCCGTCTGGCAAATAGCTGGGTGGTGTTTGGCTCAGTGGGTTCTCTGGTTGGCGAGACATTCGGAAGTTCGTGGGGTCACCGCTGACTCTGGCCGTGCCATGGCGCGAGAGGGACGGTCCTCCTCCCTCAGGGGAGTAATGCCGAGGGCCTTTAGAAAGTCATTGGAGTCCTCAGGATCCGATATGGTAAAAAATCTGCCATTCCTGGGCACTATTAATTTGAAAGGGAAGCCCCATCGATATTTAACTCCCCGATCTCGTAGGAGAGTTGTGAGGGGCTTCATCTCCTTCCTCTTTATGACAGTGGTCCTAGATAAGTCACTGAAGATCTGAATGGTGTAATCGTCCACTTGAACATCTCCTGCCCCTCTTGCGGACGTACACATAATCCTTTCCTTTGCGGTATAAGCGTGAAACTTCACTATCACGTCCCTGGGGCGGTTCGGGTCTGGGGATTTTGGTCCCAGGGCTCTGTGTGCCCTATCAAGCTGGAGGTCGTGCTCAGACAGCTCAGGAACCAGGTTTAGAATTACTTTCTTGAGGTATGTTTGGATAGATTCTGGCGGCACTGACTCAGGGATACCTGTGAAGCGCAGATTTTGCCTACGATCTCGGTTTTCATGGTCCTCGAGGGCGCTTTTAAGATCTGCGATTTTGTGCCCCATTCTGGCCATATCATCTTCTGTGTTGCAGTGGGCTGTCGTAACGGCGTCCATTTTGGCCTCCAATACCTCGGTTCGCGTGGTGAGGGTGCCCAGGTCTGATCTAATGCCCTGGAGGGCCGTCTCTAGGTCTTCAAGAAAGCCCCTTCTCATTCTGAGGAGCAGGGACTCGAAAAAGTATTTAATTAGTTCCTGTTGGGCCGGATTGATTGGGCCGAGCAATGTGGCCTCCGCAGCGTGTGCGAGCTCCTCGTCGCCATCTTGGGAGTCAGGGGACGGCTCCATCTGGCGCTGTGCCGGCGGAAAAAGTTTTGTGACTGGGTTTTGGATTTTCCTCTGGTGCTTTCCTGCCATGTCCGTGCTCTAAGAAGGGTACTGGCCACTTTTGGGGTTTTATTTTAGCCGTGTGGGGCGCTGAGTTTAATTGCTTTCTTTGGAGGGTGCCGGGAGCTCTTCACCCAGCCAATCATTCACGGTGACGTCACCGGAAGTCCCCGATTTGGATTTTTAAATAATTTATGGAATGATCTGGTTGTGAGAAATGATGTCCCACAGGTGAGCAGTATCTTCCTTCTTCGTGATGGAGTACCTTGTACATAGAGCCAAAGTTCATTCCTGAGATACTCGATTGGGGACATGCTTCCCGCTTGGCAGGACATCCTGGATTCAAGAAAACTTTGGATCTCATCCATCGCACCTTCTGGTGGCCCAATATGGCCAAGTCCATTCTTGAATTTACTCGGGCCTGTCCGGTATGTGCACGCAATAAGATTCCTCGTCAGAAACCCCAGGGTCTTCTTCTACCTTTACCCATTCAGGAGCGCCCCTGGTCCCACATTTCCATGGATGTTATTGTCGAATTGCCTAGGTCGAATGGCATGAACACCATTCTAGTAGTGGTGGATCGGTTTTACAAAATGGCTCATTTCATCCCTCTCAAAGGATTACCCTCCTCACCCACCCTAGCTGATATTTTCTCCAAAGAGATTTTCCGGATCCATGGCATTCCTACATCCATCGTATCTGATCGGGGCTCTCAATTCGTCTCCAGATTCTGTAGGACTTTCACCAAAAGACTGGGCATCTCTTCTTCCTTTTCTTCAAATAAAACCAAAAACACAATTCAGGCCTGATGAAAATTTTCTTTTTTCTTTTTTTTTTTAAACCATAACAAATAGGCCTGTATTTATTTGCAATCCCAGGACCGATGGACTATTTGTAATCCTAGGCCAGCCATGGGTCCCCTAGAAAAAATAAAAAAAAAGGGAAGTGGTGAGTAAATCACTGGATGAACATATTTGTAAAAGGGAAATAAATGATAAAGGAAAATAATTTGAGAAATGTGAGAACATGAGAGAATAAACTCAACTAATAAAGATGGGTGGGTAAAATGCTAGGCTATAAAACCTTAGTACATTTTCATACCAACAAGTACATTTTAAAACAAAAGAAAATGGATTGGGGATTTCTGCAATAATCTATTGTGTTCCATAAATACTGTAAATAAGTTTATTCTCTCATAGTGTCCCAGAAATTACTTTGCTTTATATTCAGCTCTCAACCACATGGTTCAATTAATTTTGCATTGTACTAGTGACCTCTTTTAATTAGCAGTTAAATCGGTTCAGTTGAGGAAAAAAATATGGGCTTTTACTCAAATGCAAATAATAAAGACTCTCGGGGATGGATGCAGAAAATATTTACGCATCATAGATATTAGTTTTCTGCAGGCTTTCGTAAAACATGGATTATGTGTATTTTATTTTTATTTATGCTGCATCTTGTGATTGTGATTCATCAAAACCGAGGAGTTTTTACCCCCACTAAGTTTCTGTTCCTCAAGGCAAACACTTGAGGGATATACAGGTGGCGCCTTGGTAATGGCTGTCATTTATATCTGCACATTTTATGAAGTGTATTCAGCTCGCAGGGGGAAAAAAAGAGATGTTTCAAACTTTGGATGGAATAACTGTATACATCAAACATCTTTACATTTTCAAACATAGCCCATGAACAATAGAATGCATATAAATGTAAAGCTACTTTCCTATTTCCTGAATATTGCTTAGCTAAATCATACCAAAGCCATTTGCTCAGTTTTAGTATGTAACTAAAAGCAAAAAAAAATAACTAGATCAGCGAACATCCAAATTCACTAAAACCCAACATTTCACCATTATTAAACCTTTTTTATTATATCATGCTGCACAAAAACCTCTTTAACTTTTTCCAATTCATTTACATTGGGGGTTTCACCATTTTAGTTACATAAATTGGCTAAAGTATGACAAGCCTGCCCACCACACCAATGTACTGTAACCCAGGATCAGGCAAGTCCTAATTTATTATTGAATTTTTTTTTTTTTTACCTTGTTCCCTGAGATGAATTAATCCTGCTTCTCTCTGTAGTTTTCATGGAGGAAGAGTTTCTGGGGCTTATTCAATATAATGCGGTACGGCTGCTTTGACACTACCACGCAGAAACTCACATTTAAGTCAGTCAGACATTCCTTGCATTAGTCGCTGAATCGTCACTATGGCACATTGCAAACCTAAATATCTTTTAATCCTTTGCCATTAGCAGATCACCTAGACGTATTTAGATAGGGAGCTTAAACCATTAAAAGGTGGTCCCCATCCTTCCAAAAATAGAAATGTGGTTCCATTCATTTACATTAAATATTACAAAAAGGTGTTTATGCAGCATGATATAAATATTAAGAAAGGGTTAATACTGATGAAAGGTTGTTTGATAACATTTGAATATGCATTAATCTTGTGTGTTTAGCTGTTTTTTTTTTAGTCACTATTCAACAGTTCTCCAGTAAAAAATTACTGAACATTTCAAGTACCGGGAGAACTTGCCATACCACTGTAGCCTGACTCTGTATAATTATGTTTCAGTTTGTAACAACACATTATGATAAGAAACTTAACAGCCAATCTAATGTAGTTGTTGTTTTGGATTGTTGTACTGTAAATTGTATGTCTAGAGACTTGGGTGCTTTGTATATTGGAAGTGTACAATATATTACTCTATACTGTTACTGTTGTTCTATCTCTTCGCAGAGAAAGAACCAGTGTCTGTACAACATGCATATAAGGAATGATAACGAACTAGAGGGAGAGGGGGGGGGGGGGGGGGAACCCTCGCTACTGCTATCTGGAAGTGCCTGGAATGGAGGTGCTACTATCAGGGGAAAACAAGGATATAACAACAACAAGAGAACAAGAGCCCCAAGGAGAGCACTCAACCACTATATATATATTAACAGGTGTACCTAGAGTCCATGTGTTGACTGGGAGGAGTGAGTGAACAATAAAATATGCGTCTATTTATTTGAGTCATGTCTCAGAACGATAAAATAATGGGGGAACGCTGTGGGTCAAGTATAATACTATTATGAGCCAGTATACAGCGAATTAAAATTGGACGAATGAACCAGAATAGTAGTTACTGTACTGTCTAACCTCCTATGATATGACTATTGGCATACCAAGCTGTCCAGAGTCCTATAGACACCACCGCAGTATATGGTAGGTGATGTGTTAATAACCCGAAATAGGGATATGGACAGATATGTGCAGAGGTAAGTAGTTACAGTGAACACCTGCGCAGCCCAGTATCACATGGATCAATGCGTATCAGTAGTTGTTATAGCAGTGCACAAGTAGTGCCTGTTTACATGTTAGGATCCAGATCGTAGGGTATCGTGTGTGAATGGTAGTGTACTGTCTAGACTCCTAGGATACACACTAATAGCATACCCAGCTGCCCAGAGTCCTAATAACACCACCACAGTATGTGATAAGTGGTGTGGTGATAGCCCTCAGCAGGAGTATGGACAGATGCGTTCACAGGTAAGTAATCACAGTGAGCACCTGCATAGCCCAGTGTCACATAAATCAATGAGTCATACTGTAGGAGTATCAGTGATTGCTATAACAGTACACAAGTAGTGCCTGTTTACATGTCAAGATCCAGAGATAAGGACCATAGAATATCATGTATGCATCCAGACAGTGTAGAGAGCAGAGTCAGTAACTACTATAACAGTGCACAAGTAGTGCCTGTTTACATGAAACATGTAGGATCACGGGATTCATTTGTCCTTCAAAGACAAGCATACCTCTTGGATTGTGGCCGGGCACCTTCAGCTACATGCCGGGTGCTCAAATATATCAGCCAGAGGTGCGCCTGTTGTTAAAACTATTTACATAATGCTGCAATAGTAGAGCCCCATATCGGAGGCTACTGGGGATAGGAGGCGCTTCGACCGCAAGCGCATGTCCAGCCCCTCTGACGTAATGACGTCATCAATCGCCGACGTACGTTTCGCTTGTACTGCTTTGTCAAGGCTGGGAAGGGGCACTGGTGGTGCTCCCAGTATATATAAGGTAAGCAGTCCTCTGATTGGTGGTGACGCGTTCCCTGAATAGCATGTTGAGAGTGTATGCATGCATAGGGGCGTGCCAGCCTGAACCCTTGCTCGTCACGGAAGAGAAGTATTGGTATACAATTGAGTGTTTATACATGGTAAGTAGAATAACCCAAACGGACAATGATAAAGGCAAAAAGGTGGGGACAGCTAAATGGTAGGTCAGATAAAGGGGCTGAATACAAACCCCTCGTTTAACCCCCGTGGTGCCAGGGTGCTGAGGGTGTATATCCAGCGTGATTCCATTTTTAATAGTGCCTGGTCACAGTTTCCCTTCCTGATGCCCATACTCAGCTGATCGATCCCCTTAAAGGTAAGTGCAACATATCCGCTTGGTGATGTTCGTTTATATGTCTTGCCACGGGGGTATCCAAGCCATTTCTGATGCTGCCCAGATGTTCCAATACTCTGATTCTGAATGGGAGCTTGGTTTTACCAATGTATTTTTTCCCGCATATACTGTACACTCTGCCATGTATATAACCCCAGGTGTCCTGCAATTAATAAACTTTCTAATTGTAAAGGTGCGTGTGTCGTCCCAATTCTTAAATGTTTTTGTGTTCTTAATAACCTGGCATGCCTTACAGTTATGACAGCTGAAGCTGCCAGGTGGTTTAATGGGGAGCCATGTTTGGCTAACACTAGCCACATAGTGGCTTTGCACCAGACTGTCACGGAGATTCCTAGACCTCCGGCTTGTCATTTCGGGGTATGGTTTGAGGATTTCTTCTAGATCAGCATCCGCTCTTAGGATGCGCCAATGCTTTTGAAAAGCGTTCTTGGCACGAACCCAGTCCTGATTATAGGTGCCAATAAATCTAATGGTATGCTTCTGCTCAGTGTCAGTTTTGTCTTTAAATAGATCAATCCTAGGTGTGTTTCTTGCTCTCTTATATGCCCTCCTAATGTTGTTATTGCTATATCCCCTGGCCAGGAACCTACTTTTCATTTTAATAGCCTGCTCCTCAAAGTCCCTGTAGTGGGAACAGTTCCTTTTAGTCTCAGGAACTGTCCTACTGGGATCCCTCTGATCAAATTCGGCGGGTGGTGGCTATTAGCCCGTAAGATGCTATTTGTTGCTGTACTCTTACGGCATATAGTGGTGCTGATACCACCTGTAGGTTCTATTTTTATGGTGAGATCCAGGAAGGTAATGGTGTTAGGACCTACCTCATAGGTAAGTTTGAGATTGTTGGTGTTTTTATTTAATCCACCTGCTGAGGGCTATCACCACACCACTTATCACATACTGTGGTGGTGTTATTAGGACTCTGGGCAGCTGGGTATGCTATTAGTGTGTATCCTAGGAGTCTAGACAGTACACTACCATTCACACACGATACCCTACGATCTGGATCCTAACATGTAAACAGGCACTACTTGTGCACTGCTATAACAACTACTGATACGCATTGATCCATGTGATACTTTGCTACGCAGGTGCTCACTGTGACTACTTACCTCTGCACGTATCTGTCCATATCCCTATTTCGGGTTATTAACACATCACCTCCATATACTCGGGTGGTGTTATAGGACTCTGGACAGCTGGGTATGCCAATAGTCAATCATAGGAGGTTAGACAGTATAGTGACTACTATTCTGGTTCATTCGTCCAATTTTAATTCGCTGTATACTGGCTCATAATAGTATTATACTTGACCCACAGCGTTCCCTCATTATTTTATCGTTCTGAGTCACGACGCATATTTTATTGTTCACTCACTCCTCCCAATCAACCCATGGACTCTAGATACACCTGTTAATATATATATAGTGGTTGAGTGCTCTCCTTGGGGCTCTTGTTCTCTTGTTGTTGTTATATAAGGAATGATAGCATGAGATACGGTTCAAACAAGACAAAGGGCTTTATTCTACATTTTCCTATATTCTATATTGACTTCAATGGGAATGTAATTTGAAATCGGCCTGAATGTTCACTTCGGTTAATATACAATAAGACCCTAAAAGAAGTGTGCAGGGGTCACATCTAAATTTTATTAAATAAAGAATTATGGACCTCAAAATGGAATCCCCGCAATAGCAAAGCAAATGTGAGAATATGTTACTAAATACTTCATAAACATAAATAAGGCATAGTAAGGAGGCCGTGTTTTTAAGAAAAAGAATCACCAGCAGAAACTGGAAGATGGTGGAATGTGAGAAAATGCATTTTTACTGAGAGTGTAAGATGTATGGAACAGCTGTCCCACAGAAATAATAATAACTTTGTTTCATATAGCACTTTTTTGGGACTCAAAGTGCTTCCTAATTATAGTGTATGCATGGCAGGCAGCATATAGGAGATTTACAGACACAGTCCCTGCCCGGATGAGTTTACAATCTATGATTTTGGTGCCTGAGGCACAGGGAGATAAAGTGACTTACCCAAGGTCACAAGAAGCTGAGACCGGGAATAGGTTCCCCTGATTCAAAGTCATTGTCGTACAGTCAGTGTCTTTACTCACTTACTTCTCCCAAACAGTTGGGTTAATACAGAACAGGAGCTAGGAGATTAAGCAAGTGCCACGTGGCAATGCGTTTGCAAATGCTTTTCTGAGCTACTGTAAGTTACATACAGTATTAATTTGTACTGTAGGTGTGTTCTTCATGGATGAAACATAGTGCTATAAACAGTATGTTCCAGATACTGTATGAAGGGTAAGGAAAGTAGAGAGTATATACATATTAATACATGGGTGATGTTTGCAAACCATGTAAAATGTGCGGTTAAGGATCAATGAATTAATATTTTAGGGGGGACATAATTAGGGGAAAACAGGAACTATTACTTTTTGCTATGAGAACAACTATTCAACCTACATTTTTTTTAAATTCTAACGCTGTTTCGTAACTTCCCCCTTAAGTCTAGTTACAAATGTAGAAGTTTAAATGTCCTAATGTAGAATTAAAATTCTAAAATAAAATTGTTTATTTAATTAGACATGTATCATTATTTAATTATTTATCTATGAGACAATCTTCTTGTAAAACAAAGAACATTTATGAGGTAATTGTATTCTAAAACTTACTGAAGCCAAAACAATCTGTTTTTGGACTACTAAATACACTTTAACGAGTATTTATCACTATCACATGTCCTTTTCACTTTATTAATCGTGGGAATGCCAACTCTGTGTCAATTTACTTCCAAACCATAAGTATGTATAGATACTGTATTACAGTTCATTTTCCAATATTTACAGTCTGTAAAGGTCTGAGAAAATAGCTAAGTAAATAGATCTTTGTCTTGTTTGCAGTCTTCTTCTTAACCGTATAATAGCAGAGTTTGTACTTACGTTTCTTCTTTGAATTGATACTTTTAGCACTTGATGAATGAATCATGAGAAAATAGTCTTGTGACTTTTGTAGACATCACAGAACATCTTTAATTACTGGTATCTCCTAAAGATTCCAATTTTATGCAGTTTATTTTTAGCCGCATGCATTTCAGCTTGGGAAGGCAAACATACATTTCTCTGTACAATGTCTTTATTTTTACTTTAATTATTTGTTTTTTTAGAGTGGTTACTTAAAAGTGTTGTATGCTCTGGCAAATAACTTGGCAAACCCCATGGTGTGTGTTGTGTGTGTTGTGTGTGTGTGTGTGTGTGTGTGTGTGGTGTGTTGTGTGTGTGGTGTGGGTGTGTTGTGTGTGTGTGTGTGTGTGTGTGTATATATATATGAACAAAACACAAAATAGAGCAAGCTCCATAGGCGCGTAACTGTGTATAAAATGGGTAAATGTATTTAAAGGAAAGTGTCCCTAGGAGATACACTTAAAGGATGTTAAATAACACAAACATTGGAGAGAATCTGTAAGGGGCGTCATCTATAGGAGCGGGGGTGGGAGGGGTGGGGGGGGTCCAACAATGATACTGTGCACCTGATGTGGCTGTTTGCAGCTCCTGCACCGAGTACTGCAGCGTTTCAGCGTCTCCAAATGCTCAAATCACTTCCGTGTGTAGTTCACTGTTGGAAGTGAAGACGGATCAGCTGAATAGAGTATCAGGGAACTCAGGACCTCCTCCCACACGTTCGTCTAAGATGACGTCATGTGGTCCTAGCTCTTCCTGGTCCTGACTGGTGTGGGCTCCACGCGCGAAATGTATCAATCCCTGGAAACAGGGAATTGCTGCAGCCCTATTGGCTCCCTGGTATCATGTGGTACGCTCCTGAGGCTCATGGGACTTGTAGTCCCTGCTAGTAGCCTCTCCTCATTGGCCGCATCTTCGCGCGCTTGTAATGGCCGCCACGAGTCCTCCTGCACATGCGCGAGCTAGCTAAGGGCCTCCGCAACTACTGCCCTCACTGCGCATGCACGAGCCAAAAGAAGATGGCGGTGCCCTGTAACGGGAGCCGCCGGGAGTCCTTGGCAAAGCGATCGCCGCCCGATGCCGCACCGGCACCCAGCACAGATCCCACACGCACCCCCTGCACGCTGCTACTTTCGCGCACAACCGTGCGCCCACACAGACGGCCTCAACCCTCCTGACAGCTACGGAGGTGAGTGCAATGAGGGGGGGGGACAAAACCCAGAGGGGGACCTGGCTACAGATAGATAGATAGATAGATAGATAGACAGGTATATATCAGTAGTACTCCACTTACATTTGGTTACTTGCCTGGGGGCTTGTGTTTCAGTTGAACCTTTACCAAGATGAAGTGAACAATGAATACTGTGAACACTGAGGGCCTCATTCAGAAAGCCCCGATAAAGCCCTTATCGAGCACTTATCAACCAAAATGGCTACTTGAATTCAGTAAGCCTCGATAAGTGCTCGATAACGGCCTGTATCGACGCAAAATTTTATGATCCAAAGAAAATCGCCAATTGAGCGGCGATCAGCTGCTTATCGACCATTTTCGGAAGGATCATAAACTCGCGCGATTCAGATACCCGCGAGTCGGTTGTCGCGGCCTATCACAGCCCTAAAAGGCAATCTTCTCGCCAAATCCAATTCACCTCAAAATTTAGGTAAATTGGTTGGGAGATGCCTCGATGAGCTGCGATGTGTCGGGACTTTTCCTGCCTCGGATTGATGCCGGGGGTCTCCGGAGCTGATAGCCATTAATAGCAACTCCGGAGCCCCCTGGCATGCATCCGATGCAGGAAAAATGCATTTACAGCAACTTCATTACCTTAGCGGCTAACCGCTAAGGCAATGAAGGGGTTAAACACCCGTGCCAGGCTTACTGTGGCTAGCGAAGGTTAGTGAAGGGGGAATTTGGCCCTTAGTAGCTGTTTAGGCCTTGCGGGGGAGTTGCGGGGGGACTTAACCCCTTCATTACCTTAGCGGTTAATACCGCTAAGGTAATAAAGGGGTTAACCCAACTGCTACCCACCCGCAAGGTCTAGACACCCATCCTTAGGGCTAATACCCCCTTCACCCATCCATGAAGCCTAAGCACCCACCCCGGACTGACTATACCCACCCTGTACCAATTGAGTAGTATAGTGGTACATCATACCCATATAATACTAATATGGGCATGATAAGCCACTATAGCACTCAATGGGCACCCTAATTACAATACATTAATACACAAGACACACAATAATAAAACATAACTAAACTCCAAAAAAACACACTTCACTAAATAAAAACAGTAGCAGCTAATCCAATCAATACAAGCTATAACAACATCAACAATGAATTAATTAAACCATTAACCAATCAAAACAATTAATTCCTAAACCAACTCAAAATGAATAGTAACACTAACCAATCAAAACAATTACTACAACATTAATTAATTTAAACAGTAAAATAGAAAGAAAGAAATTCTAACAATATCTGAAATAACCATAGTATTGAGAGTGTATATCCAATACATCTATGTACGATAGTAGGTCAGGTTCCCAAATGTCAATGGTATTCCAAAAGGATTTTTCAAATGTGGCAAATGTGCCATGTGTCTATATGCGTTTCCAACAAATAGCATTATGTTCAACAACAATTTAAGTAAATACAAAATCAAGACCTTTCTAAACTGTAATACCAGTTATGTTATATACGTTCTTAATTGTAAGTGTGGATCAAGATATGTGGGTCGCACAATAAGATCATTAAAAACCAGAATAGCAGAACATGTGCGCCTTATCAGGAAGGGTGATTTACTCCATCCAGTATCAAGACACTTTACACAATGCCTCAAGGGAGGCATTGGAAATGTCACCTTTTCTGCTATTGAACACATTCTTTGTCACCCTAGGAGTGGCAACAGAGAGAACACATTAAAAAAACAGGAGATGTATTGGATATACACTCTCAATACTCTCCATCCACATGGTATAAACACCGATTGGGAATTAAAACATTTCCTTTGAAACAGGGAGTGGAGGGTAGGGAGACTGTATGTCCATGCACCCCATTTAAACACATATCGCCACACATTTTTCTATTATTATCATATATGGTCTCTATATGTAAATTCAATTTGCATTAAGGAAGTTTATATTTGTACCTTGTGTCATTTCCCATATGTGCTATATGGGTAGTATATATATGGATTATAATCCAGTTCTGTTTATTGCTTTTTAGAATAATTATTGTTAAACATATTTAGGTTCCACATTACATTAAATTACATTAAACTATATTATAATATAAACTATATCATATATAATTTTTCTACTTCGTATCCATATGTGTTTTTTAAAATATTAGTTCATGCCTTACATCACATTGTTTCACATTGTTTTTAAATATGTTTGTGTTATATGTTATTGTGTATACTTGTGTTACCAATTTGTTTCACACAGACTCAGTGAATGGGTTGTACCCAATTCTGGTTTATCATTAGCTTTATTGGGCTCAATAGGTTCCTGTTTAAGAACAACCAATCATACTGGGTTCCCACCTATTTAAGGAGTCTGTGTGATAAGGGTATTATACTCTTTGATAAAGTCCTGGAGAGGGACGAAACGTGTCAGAGTGCCCCTTCTGTGATGTACAGCATTTAATATTAAAGCTGATTTTAATCTCATTCGTTCCTGGGCTGGACTTCTATTGCTGTGACCGCCTTCACCCCCCTTTTTTTCTATTTGCAATCGTTACGGCTGGTGCACGCAGGCATTCACCATGGACTTCCCAGGCCTGAAGGACTGACGTCATCCCCCCTACACGTGTGGGCGCGCCGGAGCGCAGCAACCGCTGAGACGCATCACCGCTCCTCCTCTCGGCAGGAAACAGCGTGCGCGGGTTAGCAGATAGCTGTTCTCTAACGTGGATATCGTGTCGGCGTTTACTTCAGAGTGAAGACGCCACGGCTACCCGCGCTGCGGGGAAAGGTACGCCAGAGAGAACGCTCCAGCTGGGCATCAGTTATATCGTCATGTGGAACAGCTTACAGCAACCACATAAAGGATATTCAAGACACCGGGCAGGGCAAGGGCAGCAGCTGGCGGCTTCAGGAGGTTCACGAGTGGGGTGTCCTTGGACACTTGATTTCTTGCACCCGGTCACAGTCTACATAACGGGCCCCCCGCCCTGGGTGAGATCAATCCTATTATCCTTTCATGACTTTATTGTGTTCCAATGGTGAATCGCTATACACTTTTAGTGGATTGTGGATCATTTCCCACACTAATCCTACTTATACGTGACTTTGGCAGCATCAGTTTTTTTGGGTTCATTCCCTTATTTTTTGGTATCTTCCAAAAATAAGCCAATAAAATAATCTATAGCAACCAGCCTTTAATTAAACATTTGCAAAAATGACATTATAAACACATTTTAACACATTTTAACACAAAGCAGCAAATTGCAATTTAAAAAAAAATTCAAACAAGGCAAGCCAACAAGTTTTTATTATACCTGTATGTATGTCCATCTATACTTGAGCCAATCAGAGTTGGGATGGATTTCCCACGCTCTGATTGGCTACCGTACCATGTGAGGCCGGCCATCTTTCTTTTCATGACGTCATCTTAAAGGCAATTGAAGCACAGCCAATTCTGATTGGCTGGGCTTTCTTTGCCTTTAAATGACGTCATCATTTTTTTTTTGTCTGCCAAAACACATGGAGAAACCTAGCATAATATTTAGAAAAGCATCTAATTTAAAAAATAAGTTGGCACCTAGTGCATTTAGACCCCAAAAAACTAACAATGGATGGTTACAACAAAGCAAAGGTTTCTTTGGGTGTAGAACATGCAGGGCATGTCAGTTCAGAACCACCGGTAATGTTGAATTCTGCTCAAATGTAACAGGGGAGAAATTCCAGGTTAATTCGAGCATTACATGTAGAACGGACCACATAGTGTATCTCATGGAGTGCCCCTGTAAGATGCAAAATGTGGGTAAAATCGAAAGACCAATTCGCACAAGGATCCTGGAGCATTTGAGCAGCATCAAAAGGAAACTGGAGACCCATAGTGTGTCTAACCATTTTGCTAAATTCCATCAAGGGGACAGTACCGGTTTAACATTTATTGGGATTGAGCATGTTCAACAACACTGGCGAGGTGGCGATAGAAACCTGGAGCTAAGAAAAAGAGAGACCTTTTGGATCCATAAAATGAAGACAATGGCTCCTAGAGGTCTAAATCTTAAAATTGCATTGCCCCTTTTCTTTGAACATGATATAATGTACTGTTTGCTGAATATGGTGCTAACATTGTTTTCTCCTTTCCCTTTCTCTTCCCTGGTAATATCAAAGGATTAATAAATCTGCATAATTTCTGCTATATCGAGTGTTGTGTATAATATCGGTATTGGTCCCTTTAAATGTCCCTTTAGGATAATACTCTGTGTAATAGATATTCTGTGTGTCATGTGTACTTTAAACATAATTTTTGTGGTCCTTGTATAAGTCAGTTTATGGTCCCTGTATAAGTCATCTAATAGTATTGGACTAGAAATGTCATTTATTGTCCATTTAGGTAAAATAGTGCCCGTTTTTTCTGCAATCCCTATGTAAGTAAGTTTAGATGGTTTGTTTCATTATATGGTCAATTGATATCCCCTATTGAGGCAGCATATTGTAAGAAAGGTGTTCAAGTGATAGCCCATAGCACTGATTACTTTTAGATTGATGAGAGTATATAAGGCTTGTCTAGTGTGGGGGAGGTACACTCCTGAGGAAGCCGAATCATTGGTTGGCGAAACGCATAGAGTGGTACCGCCCATCTGTGACGCGACTGTGGAGAGAGGAATCCCAGCCTACACCGCAACCGCGAAACCGGAAGTGACGTAAACACCAGGGAATCGGCGACGGAGCACAGTATCCAGAGTCCCCAGCATACCATCGAGGGGTCCAGCAAGATTTCCCGTCGGGTCCGGTGCGGTGAGAGGCGGCATTTGTCTCCCAAGTGATCATTTTAAGCTTATTATAGCTTACATGCTGTTTTTCATCTGCAACACTGTAAGTGTGCATTTTTAAGAGTCATTTTATAAATTGTTGAAATCATATGATCTGTGTTATGTGTGTGCATTTCTCTCTTGCTGAGGTCCCATTCCCCCGATGAAGGAGCAACCCCGGTTTCCCTGATATCCACGATCAGTCCTTGATTACCACTGCTTGATTACCACCATCTTCTTGTGAGTATGACACCCATAGGGGCCAAGTTTCACTAGCGACTTACTATTATCATTATTGGTACATCTACACTTAGAGTGCTGTTTCTTGTGTTTATACTCCCCATGCTCCCCCTGGATTGTGAGAAGATTATTTGCATTTTTGGGGAAGAGTGAAGACAACCCCACCGGAGGGTAGAAGCAGGGGGGTGACACTTTTATTTATATTTACTGTTTTTTATCACTTGATTTATCACTTGGTTTATTATCACATCATTTAATTGATAGTAAGCACTTAAGGGTGTTAGCGCCTGTTTTTCACTTTTATCACATGTAAACTATAGATGGACATACATACAGGTATAATAAAAACGTGTTGGCTTGCCTTGTTTGGATTTTTTTTTCAATTGTAATTTGCTGCTTTGTGTAAAAATGTGTTGCTCATGTACATGTCATTTTTGCAAATGTTTAGTTAAAGGCTGGTTGCTATAGATTATTTTATTGTCTTATTTTTGGAAGATAGATTTTGTTTGATGGTTACTTTGATATAGATTATTTTTAACAATGGTTTGTTTGTTGGATTTGAGGTGTGTAATTGATTTGTATTGTAATTGATTGGTGATTGGATTAATTGATGGTAAATTAATTGTGTTGATGCTTTGTTTTTCTTTAATGATTGTATTTGTATCTTATTTGGATTAGTGTATTTGATTTGGAGCATTGTTTGACATAGTATTGCACCGACACACTTTATTCGAGCAAATACCCAGTATGTACCTGGCAGATACCTGGAATGCGCCGCTCCTCACCTCTGACAAGCCCCATTGCGTTTGCCTTCCCAGCCTGGGTTCATGCCTGGCTGACGGGCGGCTGATCTGTTAAATGATAATGATTAGGATTTAATAGGCTGCAATGCTTCGCGTGTCTACCAGATGGCATAAATTCATGAATTGTAATGCAGTATATATATATATATACTGTGCAGTATTGCAGCCAGCGGGAATAAAATGCTTAAATCCCTGCCTGGAAAATAACCCAATGCACTCGGGCAGAAAACAGTCACAAACCTCAATACACCCGGGTATACCCGAATTCGTGGGACTAGCCGAGCTCGAATAAAGTGTGTCGCCAGTGTATATATGATGCAAAGATTAATTGTATCATGTACACATTGTCAAATTGAGTGTTTGTATTTGGATTTCTTAAATATTGATTTTGCTTGATTATATATATACATGATGAAGCCACTGTACAAATAAATGTGTGAAGGGTGGGTATCGGGTCAGGGTGGCTTAACCCCTTAATGACTGTAGCGGTTAATAACCCCTAAGGTCATTAAGGGGTTAGGGGACATTAGTTTGGCACTTTTTCTTATTTTGTATATTTTTCAGCACCCCAGTGTATGGACGGGGAGGAAGATGCGGGTGGCCTTCATCGTCGGTGCCGGACAAGGGTGAGTACAAAATGTATTTATTGTGATTAATGTATATTTAATGGGCAAATGCATTATTATCCATATGTGGATAATAGTAATTTTGCACATTAATGTAGTGCATATGTTAGGGGGCGGGGGGGATGTGTGTGGTATATTGCTATGTTTATTGGGGGCAATTGTCCCCAATAAACATGCTATCATGCCTTAACCCCTTCATTGCCTTAGCGGATAGCAGCTAAGGTAATGAAGCTGCTTTTATGTATTTTTATTAATATTGTGCGGTAGCAGGGGACCCCCTGCTCCCGCACACTATTATTACAATGTACATTAATGCAGCTTCATTACCATAGTGGATAGCCGCTATGGTAATGAGTTATTATTTATTGTTATGTGTTTTTTAATACTAGTGTAGATGTGCAGGGGGTCTCCGGAGCTGAACCGCATTGGTTTCAGGTCCGAGGACCCCCTACTTCAGGACTTACAGGCCCCTTTATGGGGTGCCGGTATCCCCTGCACTTTAAAGCTCCCGCGTCACGTGACCGGGACATTTAAATTCTGCAGGGGATACCGACACCCCATAAAGGGGCCTGTAACTCCTGAAGTAGGGGGTCCTCGGACCTGAAACCAATGTGGTTCAGCTCAGGAGACCCCCTGCTCATGTATACTACTATTAAAACTCATATTTGGCCAGCACGATCGCCTGTAAGAACCGTGCATTGAGACGCAGCGTCTCCATGCATTTCTTACAGGCTGCTTTGTTTATTATAGTTATTGTCCTAATTCATTTTTACACAATAACAGGGGGGGGGAAAGGTGATCGCGCGCTATGGCCCTTTTGGCCAAGGCTTTCCGTAAACGTGCCAAACAGCATTAGTGAATAGCGCTTATGGCTTCAGCCTTTTGCGGCCGAGCGATAGAACCCATTTTAGTGCTAGTTAACGTAGCTTAGTGAATCGGCCCCAATGTCACTTGTTGACAAATAAGTAGCGGCTTGCATATATTATACTATAGGATCCAATGGCCAGGGTTGGCCAGTATCGTGGATTTTTTTAATGAAAGTTTCCATTATCTCCAATTGACAAGGCATAGAGATTTTAACATTGTTAGTGATGGTGGTACCTTTAAAACACTGCACTCTGCTGTAAAGGTTACTATCCTGGCACTCAATATAACACATTACTGAATATTGACTGTATTCCATTGCTCAAGATGCATGTGATGCATTTGTCATTTAATTGGCAAAGAAAAACACATTAAGACTGTTTTCTCCAAGTTCACATGAGTGCAAAAAAAACCCAACAACTTCCACTAAGTGGATTCTTTCATGTCATAAGAGGAAGGGTCATGTGTTTTAGCTTAACTGATACAATCTAATGAAATGTACCAAATAAATAACCTTTTTCATATCGTGGTTTTCGATAGTTTATTTTCCTATTTACAATGCATTTTTTTATTCTGTAATCTGACTGAAACAGTTTTGAGCGTTTTCTTTTTAACTGTTTGGAATAATAACAATGAATAATAAAAGTTGCATTTTGGATAAGAATATAAAATAAGCTATATTCTCTTGGTTTTCGTGTTTAAAATTCGGTGAATATATTAATGTGAAATACTGTATTGTTTGAAACTATTTTTTCATGTCAGTCGTATATTGGGTGTCATTACTTTTCTATTATTACACCATTCTAATTAAAATGTTTTTAGGGGGGTTGAATCATACTAATGCTGCCATTTATAGTAAAGTTATAGAGCTGTGGTGGGCAACATGGGCAACAGATGTTGACCTTCATCCCCTAAAATGGCAGCACATAATCTATTGCTCAATTCATAAACCCTCCCTATAACTATTCCTATTCATATAACCATTCCGTAAACGTCTCTCTCTGTGTCGATATCTCTCTCCTTATCTCTTTCCTTATCTCTCTCTCTCCTTATCTCTCTCCTTAGCGGTCTCCTTACCTCTCCTTATCTTTCCTTATCTCTCCCTATCTCTCTCTTTATCTCTCTCCTTATCTCTCTCTCTTTCTCTCTCTCCCTTCTCTCCCTGTGTCGATCTCTCCCCCACTCTCTCTCCCCCTCTCTGCGCTGATCTCTCTCGCTGTGCTGATCTCTCCCTCCCCATCTCTCTCTGTAGATCTCTCACCCCTATCTCTCTTTCTCTATGCTGATCTCTCTTGACCCATCTCTCTCCACGCTGGCTTAGTGGACAGGGGCAGTGAAGGCATATTGGCGTGTCTCTCTTAGGGAGACACCCATAGGGGTACTCAGGTGTTATATCCCAGAGATTCTTTGGTAGAACGTCGGACCGTCAGAAGAAGGGGCCCGGCCAGTTACTTCAAAAGCTTCTCCCCACTCTCCCCCCCACCCTGTCAGTGGCCCTGCTAACAACAACACAAGCATAATTGCATACTTGGCCATTCACTCACCTTCTCTGCCCCCAATACAGGAACAAATCCTCCCTAAGTCTCCTGGTCAGAAAGCGTATCGCACAGCAGATGCTAATGCCAATTATTGACTATGGAGACATAGTATATGGCTCGGCACCTCAAACCCACCTTAGCAAACTTGACACCCTCTACAATTCAATTTGTCGTTTTGTTCTCCAATGCAACTACAACACACATCACTGCGAAATGCTCAAAGAACTAGATTGGTCAACACTAGAGTCTAGGCGCAAAGTTCACCTTTCCTGTCTTGCCTTTAAATTCTTCATGGGCAAGCTACCCAGCTACCTGAACAAGCTCCTCACCCCTACCACATGCAGCACTTATCACCTGAGATCAGACTCCAAAAGACTGTTCATGGTCCCAAGGCTCAACAAAGTATCCGGACGTTCCTCCTTCTCCTACCGTGCACCCCAAAACTGGAACAACCTACCAGAGACTCTCACATCCACCACCAGTTTAAGTTCTTTCAAATCTAAGGCTGTCTCACATTTTAACCTGGTCTGTAACTGTTTCATACGCTCATAATATATATTTTCTTTAACTGTGCATGCAATGTCTTGTATATAATGTATACCCTGTTCATTTATGTAACTACTTGTAACCATGTATTATTTGTTTTACTCTGTGCCCAGGGCATACTTGAAAACGAGAGGTAACTCTCAAAGTATTACTTCCTGGTGAAATATTTTTTAAATAAAAATAAATAAATAAATAAATAAATAAATAATAAACATTACAATATGTACTAACCACCAATACATGACCCAACCCCTGTGCCCCAACATAAAAAAAAATTATACACAGGATTGATACCAGAGGCTTAAAAGTGACACAAGGCATGTTATATTGATTTTAAAATTAATTTCTGGACTATGCATTGCTGCATTACAGTGATTTAAGGCATGCATTATTTCAAGGCTTATACACAGAGTGCTAATTTGATGGGCACTTCCTGTTTTTATTTTGTTATATATATTTTATCCCTTAACTGGGGTACCTAGGGGCTAACGGTCCAACATTTGAAGGGTTAACAATGCAGTGCCAGGGAGCGGATCACGGGACCTATGTTGCCAATACCATGGTAACCATTGATTGAATATTGTCTTTTGCGGGCTAGATTGGAAGAAGAGGAAGGTATTTAAGACTGGCATGAGACATCATATTATCAGAGAGCCTGAGGAAGCTTTACTACAAGCGAAACGCGTTGCTCCGCCTTCCTGCAGTTTTTTGGACCTTCAAAGCCACCGTGGTGAGGAAGTGGAGTCTGCGTTCCAGCCATTGAGTGCCAAGCGATACCCGGACACGGATGTGGCGTGCACCTGGACTGAACAAGCCCCACGGACTCTGTCACAGCTGACATAGAGATTTTTTTTATTTTGTTAGTGACTTTTATATTCATTAAATACTGGATTTTACTTCTTTTGCGATTATTCACAATTTTGGTGCAGTTTTACGTGGATTTAAGAAGGGAGGAACTTCACTCAGTGGATGAGGAGGATTATATGTGCCACAATCTGTCGGCTACCACATGAGCCAGGCTGTACTCTGATCCCAGGGTACTTATATTTAACCCTTTTATCATCCCCCCCCCTAAGTGAGATGGTGGGTACTCTCCGTCTTCGTTACCTTCATGTGGTCTTGATGCTGTGACCTGCTGGAAACAGGAGGGCTGAGGGCTCCGCGGTGGTGAGGGGAGAGCCAGGTCAGGAAACAGGGGGGACAGATTACCTTAATCTCTTGATGGTGCAGTGCCTCCAGCCAGCGAGGATCCCCTTTAGATCTTCAGGGGTGGACCCCCACTGACACTACTTCATACCAGAGACAGGAATCCACACAGCAATGTCTTTTCATTATTTATTCAGCCATCAGCTCCAGCTCAGAG
This sequence comes from Ascaphus truei, assembly GCA_036426205.1. Lineage (NCBI taxonomy): Eukaryota > Metazoa > Chordata > Amphibia > Anura > Ascaphidae > Ascaphus > Ascaphus truei. The sequence continues at coordinate 137,895,357 of CM071568.1, read as the reverse complement.
AATAGACAGTCCTATATTTCCATAACTGCATACATGTGCTCTTTTGATCAGCTCTTTGTCTAAATTGTATATTGCCCTTCCCCATCCCAGCAGGGGACAGAGAGGGGAGAGACCCTTGATGCCTGTCTAACTTCTTCTTCAGATCTCTCTCAACTGACAACTAACTTAACTAATTTAGGAGACATGTCCCAATTTGAACATCCTTGGGGAGTGTCTCTAACTCTGACTATTTACAAGCCAGAGCCGGATACAGATTGGCCCACACACAGCAGGGGGCTTTCCAAACAATATCCACCCCTTAGATTGACAGCCTCAGAGTTGCTCAGCCTGCACTTGAATACTGATACAATATTCAAGGCTGAAATACACATACAGGTCAACTGAAGGAATTCACCTTTCCACTGCCTGCACTAACAGGACTGACAGAGGAAAGGCCCAGAAAAAGAAATAGCTACCGGAAGGCCAGGCTATATACACCTTCTGGAAAAACTCCAACCATCCCGGCTTGGACTACAGCAGGTATAACCTTAACTTGCTGTGTAACACCTGTAAATTTAACATACCTGATATGCAACAACTTGGTACATTTCAGCAGAACATGATGAACACAAATGCAGGACATGACATTACAATACATTGCAATCTAATAACACCATTCCTACATTAGGAGTGAGCTACCTTAGTAGTAATGAGCTGGGTCAGGCTTCCTGACCATTCTGCCCTGACTGTCAGGCACGCTTACAGAGTAGCACCTGCGTTTACCGAACTCAGAAATGTACTCCACCCTATCTAGGTTAATATTGCGGCCCACTACCCAAAACTTTAATAATTGTGTAGCTCTGTCAAGATCCACATAAGTAGGATCCTTGGTGGTGGCAGCTAGATGGGCAAGTATAGCTTCTTTCACCCACTCTATATGATGAGCTTCAGCACTGCGCATTAATTTTTCAGGGAAATAGGGGTATTCGTAACCCATCTTCCTGAATCTATGAACAAGTACTCTTTCTGCGCGGCTAAATTTCACTAAACTTTTCTCGGTAGCGGTGCCAGGTAGCACCCAGAAAATGGGACCCATAATGGTACTCGCTCTGTCTCCTCCCTGACAGGAGACAATACATTTACAGATTTGACTGAACCCGTCTCCTCCTCATCACAATCCCCCCACTGCACAGACCCATCCAAATGTTTATCAGGCATAATAGACATTATATCACATTGTCCATTTGGAGCCACGGGACTCACTGGTGATAAGGGCCTGGGGGTCAGGGGTCGCACCCTGGGAGTGGTGACGGAACGGGGAAAGCGGGACAGAAGGGGCAGATGACACAGGGACTGGGGCCGCCGGTGACAAGGGTGTCTCACTAAAGTCTCGGGGGGGCACATTCAGAGAACTCTCCCCAGGAAGAGCAATGGCACAGTCCTGGGTCATGTTCAATTTTCCCCTCCCTTTGGCCTTAATATAGCGGGCTTCAACCTGAAGAGCATCTCTGGCTTCCTTCCGCTCCCTACAGCGCAGGAGGAAAGGATCGTTCGTATTAATAGCACTCACTGGAGCTCACCCAGCCGGGCGACTCGGCGGCCTTCTCATCTCCCGGTGGTGGAGCAGCAACAGTAGAGTCGATACAGTCATCAGGGGTGGTGCCGGCCAGCACTCCTCCCAACAGTTGACTCTGTAACAGCATATCATCATAATGGCGTTCAGCAGCTCGCATGTAGGAAAGGGCACGAGCTCGGGCCTCGCACATCTCCTGCGGACGCCGCAGGTACAGCTCTGCAGCTTCCTGGGCTTGATTCTAGTGAGGATCTGAAGAAAGGACAAGCAGCTCACGGCCAGCAGTAGCAGCAAGGTTGTCCCCAACATCATCGGGTACGTAGGAGGCATCGGCCGATACCTCGGGGGTGACCGGAACAGCAGACTTCAATGGAGGGTACCTCCCTTTTGGAGCAGCTTACCGGAGCGGCAGTAGAATGCACCTCACAGTATGGAAGTGAGGCGGTACCGCAAGGCTCAGATGGCAGACTACTGAGCGCCGCTGGCACGGGTGCAGAGGGGGACGGCTCCAGAGACGGAGGAGGGTCAGGCAATCATTGGAAGGCATTCCCCCAGGCGGTAGGACCCAGCAGAGAGCCTTCTTTTCGGCCACTGTGCCTTACAGTTGGCAGATCCATGCTGGACCTGGACGACGGGTAAGTGGACACCACTTGCAGATCAGGGTAGAACAGTTCATACAACATGGTGATGTAATGATGTGCAGCGTCATTGGCCGATACTTTTGCAAGTTGGGATAACTTACGCACCAGTTGGTATAAGGTACGCAGCTCCCCGGTGCTCATTACAAGGTCTGGTTCTTCAGGGCCATCGAGTCTAGCCCTCAGATAAGGCACTCGACAAGCGGAGCAGTTTCCCATTAGGTGTAACAAGTCACCTGGGTAGTCACACAGTGGGCAGACCCCGAGGAGTTGGTTCTCAGGGGAGTCCCGGATAACAAGGACCACTCCGGTCAGCTCGTAAATCTGTCCACGGCTCTCCATCTGTATGGCTGGCAGATCACAGTAGAAACAAAAAAGTGAAAACTGGGCGCCTCTAACTAAAATTTTAAAGTGATATGGTGTAACCAATCAAAGTGAAAAAAATTACAAAATATATTTATAAATGTGGTAAATAACCTTCACCAAAAAAACGTGATGTATATAATACGATGGGAAATAGATATAAATTCAGCAGCTCTACACCCTTTTGAGGACTGTCCAGGTCCAGAGAAGTCTTGCGTTGTTTTCCAGATAGGAGGAGCGCTGTAATTCTCGTGATATGTGAAAAAAGAAATGGTATAATAGTGCAGATGGTAATAATAAAGGTATGGACAAAAAATAGTCTCTGTGTTGATTGTACTCACAAATTTGTAAGATAAAATAGACGTATCACAACAATACAAATCCATATCGTACCATACCATTGTGCGCTCTCTCTCTCTTTTCTCTTATATCCCTTGGGAGGTATATTGAGTATTCACATGATCATATACACAACAAGCTTACCAGACCAGCAACCATAAGGCTTTCTTTAGTGGGCATCCATTAAAGGCTCCTATCAGAGAGAGATGGATCTCTGATACGTCTATTTTATCTTACAAATTTGTGAGTACAATCAACACAGAGACTATTTTTGACCATACCTTTATTATTACCATCTGCACTATTATACCATTTATTTTTTCACATATTATCACGAGAATTACAGCGCTCTTCCTATCTGGAAAACAACGCAAGATCACAGTAGAGGCACAACTGCTGTCTCAGAAGTACACATGCGTCTGGCTCCTCACATCCTGTGTGCTCCTGCAGGGCACACCCATCTCCTCCCTCTGGTAGATAGTATAGTCCAATCCGGAGCAAGCAAGAGGGAGGGGTTTCAGCAGTTCGCGCTGTTTCTTGCAAACTGTAAGTCCAGAAAAAGCTTGCAAGTTGATGCAACTTTTGCAACAGAGCCCATAGCATCCCTGGTAGTGGAGGAAACGCCATTTTGAGGTAGTAACAGTCCATGCGGTCCCCAGTTCTCAGGAACCGCCATTTTAAAAGCACAAAGTCAAGCACCACGCGGTCTCCTTGAGAGCAAAAACACCATCTTGTGAGGACATGTGAGAACAGGCGTGGCGCACTTTTCTTCAGTTAGGGGCCACACAAAGTAAAGCACAATTCTTTCTGTTGAGTACCACGCACCCTGGTATAGCTTCAGGGAACGCCTCACGAACTTTTACTGCAATAGTCCTGTTATTGCTGGGTGCACAAGGGTCTCCGAACTCACCTCAGAGTCCCTGTCCCCTTGATGCTATCTTCGTTGGGGAATACAGAAGGGTATCCACACTCCCTGGCACATAGCCACCAGGGGGTCGCTCCACAGGCTAGCAACATTATGTGGGTAACCATGCTCCCTGGCACATAGCCACCAAGGAGTCGCCCCACATAGAAAAGTCCTGTTTAGGGTAACCCCCTCCCTGGGGAAGCTTCAGAGGGATCCCCTCTCTGGAAAGTCTGCCTGCTGCTGCAAAAGTCCCAAACACTGCTGCATGGTCCACTGTCTCTAGAAACCTGTCCCATTGGTAAAACCTGTCCTATCCTGGGGAGCAGTTCCATCTCAGCAGCGCCTCCAAATGTAACCCTTTTATCATACCCCCCCTAAGTGAGATGGGGGGGTACTCTCCTTCTTGGTTACCTTCATGGGGTCTTTGTGCTGTGACCTGCTGGAAACAGGAGGGCTGAGGGCTCAGCGGTGGTGTGAGGAGAGCCAGGACAGGAAACAGAGGGGACAGATTACCTTAATCTCTTGATGGTGCAGTGCCTCCAGCCAGCGAGGATCCCATGTAGATCTTCAGGGGGTGGACCCCCACTGACACTCCTTCATACCAGAGACAGGAATCCACACAGCAATGTCTTTTCATTATTTATTCAGCCATCAGCTCCAGGTCAGAGAATAGACAGTCCTATATTTCCATAACTGCATACATGTGCTCTTTTGATCAGCTCTTTGTCTAAATAGTATATTGCCCTTCCTCATCCCAGCAGGAGACAGAGAGGGGAGAAACCCTTGATGCCTGTCTAACTTCTTCTTCAGATCTCTCTCAACTGACAACTAACTTAACTAATTTAGGAGGCATGTCCCAATTTAAGCATCCTTGGGGAGAGTCTCTAACTCTGATTCATTACAAGTCAGAGCCGGATACAGATTGGCCCACACACATCAGGGGGCGTCCCAACCAATATCCACCCCTTAGATTGACAGCCTCATAGTTGCTAAGCCTGCCCTTGAATACTGATACAATATTCAAGGCTGAAATACACATACAGGCCAACTGAAGGAATTAACCTTTCCACTGCCTGCACTAACAGGACTGACAGAGGAGAGGCCCAGAAAAAGAAATAGCTTCCGGAAGGCCAGGCTATATATAATATATATGTATCATACTCTCACCATTTTTATCCTCTCTGTTCACCATTAAACCTTAGTTGAGTTGTGATTGGAACCAGAAAAAGAGGAGCGATATGAAGTAAGAAACTGTGACCGCAGTCCCTTCCCAAGTAAGGGAAGGGTTAATCCGGTGCCTGTATCCACTGAAGTCCACATAAGAACTGTACGGGTCGACGAGGGGTGAATATACCAACCCACCAGCAAGACATAAAGAACTATTTGATGTACACGTACTCACACAAGCCTGTATGAGTATAGTAAATATATTTTATTAATATTGGTTAACCCATCCCTTGCTAAGTTTCTCCATAATATATTGACTGTGGTCGGACGGAACCCTTGTGCACTGGGGTGATGCTACATTAGTCTGGCTGTACTATAAACCAGCCAACTTGAATCTCTAAGGTTATTTTAGTTTTATTTATCCTCGCTCCCCTTGCTTTTTGTTTTCTTTGCCATTCGTTTGGGGTACAAGGAAAAGTCCCCTATAGGGTTTGAGTGGTGGACAGTTGTCCTTGAAGGCATGCACAGAAATTGTGAGCCACGCAGGATCCTCTGCTCATGGTAATATTTTTGATTACTTTATTGTTAATTCTTCTAGAGAGAGCACCCAGGTATTTTTTGTCTACCTGATACCAGTGGCTGGCAGTATTCCCTGTGAGTCCCCGCTGGCCTGCGGTATCAATCCTGTTCACATGCAATCCTGATATCACAGGCATGACAGAGCGCACCTCAGCACTTGAAACATAAATGGAGGAGACCCTGCAAGCGCAAACAGCTGCAGACGATGAGATATTCCGGCTAGGCTTAGAGATCAACAGCCTAAAAGACAACCTGGAGGATCAAGAAAATTGAGACAGACAACAAAACATCAGGATTCGCGGCATTGCTGAGACTGTCCTATCTGGTCAGTTAAAACCTTACCTCCTGGATCTTTTCTCCTCACTGTGTGACGATCTAGATAATAAAGATCTAGAAATGGATAGAGCTCACCGCGCTCTTGGACCATGATCAGAGGATCCTAATCGTACAAGAGATGTCATAGTCTGCCGCCATAGATATTCAGTCAAAGAAAAACTAATGGAGGCCTATCGTGCAAAGGAGCCCATCAAGTTCAATGATGACCCCTTGCAAGTTTATAGTGACCTGTCCAAAGTAACGATTAGTCGACGAAAAGAGCTGAAGCCCTTGACCACATTGCTAAGGGAAAACGAAATTAAATATAAATGTAGGTTCCCATTCAAACTTATAGTAAATAGGAATGGAAAATTCCACACCATCAGGCACTCTGAGGAGATGACACGACTAGCCCGTGTGTTGGGCCTGAATCCTCCCCCAGCGTGGAGCACCAAAACCTCCAGGCCTCAGAGATCGGAGACCGAAGATCTACCGATCAGTGCATCGGAGAGACTGGCAGGACAAAAGCAGCAAAGAAATAAATAAAGAACTGCTTATCCTTTTTGTTCCATTCCCTGTTATCCGTTGATACCCTGTTGGGCTCCCTGTTGCTCAGTCCCGTTGACTGAAGGAATCTTGGGAACAAGGAGAATGTTGATCGGTGTAATCAGCTGCACACACCTGGAAGACAAAGAAGCCGCCCAAGGTCTGCAACTCAGAAGTAAGGAGCGCAGCTGCCGGCGAGGAAATTGACCTCCACCCCTCCCCCCTGAATCGTCCAAAGGCCCCCTACCTGGGGCATCTACTCTACTGCGAGGGAAGAAGATGACAGGAGCAGCGACCCTCCATGGATCAACCCAAAAAAACGGAAAAGTTGCCCTGCATCCGCCTGTTTAGGGGCGACAAAGAGGAGCAGCCAAGGCATTCAAGCAGATGTTGAAGGAGCAGATGGAGATGGGGTCTTTCTCCCCCATGCCCCCCTTGTCCGGCATTTACGCTGGGAACACACCTGGCATATACCTACTCAGCCTAAATCAGCTGGTAAGGCTGACGGTCCCACCTTAGAACAATGGGTAGGAAGCCCCGCATAACCGTGAGTACATTAGACTATACAGCCTGGCTCTATACAACCAAAAGGGATGCCGCTCCGTGGACATCCTCCGTGGATCCGGGAGCTTGGGCTATGAAGGGGAACCTAGACTGTTTAAGAGTACAAATCCTAGATATTTCTGCAGACAAGCCTTGTTCCTTATGTATAGCTATTGTTTAAAGATATATCAGAAATGTAAATAAACCCCTGTGCCCACCCTTCCTCCCCCTCTCCCCCTCCCTGCATGTCCCAGTAGGCTATACTAAGGTTGGACTCCATCGTTTTACTAGATACAGATGATACTAGACCTGTAGCAGCATAAATAGCTCTAGATGACCCCCACACCCAAAAAAAAAAAAAAGCTTTACCAAATACCCAAGCTAGTTATATCAAAGAGTGTTGCCCCCACTACAGGCATCGCTGTATAGTAAGCACACTGTATGTAGCTGCTGGCTAATGCTGTATCAAGAATATGACATATCCCAGCTGCAGAGATTGCCATTTTAGCTTACTATGTTGCAGAGCTAAGTTCCCGGGTTGGGTATTGACATACCAGTCAGTTATGTTAATTGACACAGTTCTTATTACAGACACGGTCATGCCAGTTAATTATGTTGTTATGTAAAGTTCTCTCTGCATGTGGTGCCAGGGAGTGGCGTTGTAAACCACAGATCCCACTGCAGATCTTTTCGTGTGACAAAGTTCCTAAGTCTCCCCCCTCCCCCCCTCCCCTCTCTCCCATCCCTTCTCCTCCCCTCCTGCTCCAAAACAACAGTGGACCCAGAGGGTAGATTTTTAGTGGTATACGGCTCACTTGCTGGCTCGGCGATTGCACTGATCAACATATATGCCCCCAATGAAAAACATAAAGAATTCCTAAAAACAGTTCTCGAGGGTGTTGACCCTGGATATCTGTCGTCGGTTTTGTTAGGCGGAGACCTAAATATGGTCCTAAACCCCACCGAGGACAAATCATCCGCAATGGGTCGTCCCCATACAACCCACTCCCAACAAACTGGGAAAAGGTTCAGGGGGATAATCAATGATTTCTCATTGATGGACATCTGGAGATCCCAACATCAGGGCCAGCGAGACTACACCTTCTACTCGGCACCTCACCAGACCTATTTCCGTATAGACTACTTTCTGGTAACTAAGAATGTCCTAGAGGCCGCCACTAAGTCAGATATCGCCCCAATTACTTGGTCAGACCAGGCCCCTATCACCTTAACCCTCTCCATTCCATTTGTAAAATTAAATTCCTACTCCTTGAGGTTAAATGACTCCTTATTGAACCATCCTGAGATAGAGAAAGAGATCAAAACATCACTCAAGGATTACTTTTTCTTTAACTCAGGATCAGTCACTTCACCAGCAATCCTATGGGAGGAAAATAAGGCAGCGATCAGAGGTAAATTCATCTCTATTGCTTCCCATAGGAAAAAGGTAAAGCTAAAATTGATCTAAGAACTCACAGACAACATTGGGCCTCATGCAGTAAGCGCCGATAAAGCTTTTTCGCCATTTTTCCGCAAAAAATGCCTTCCCGATTCAGTAAGCGCCGAAAAGTGGCCAAAATCGGCAATTTTTGTTCCCGATAAAAACTTATCGGCATGCGGATGCCGATAAGCCACTTTTCGGCACTTTTTGAAATCGGCTGAATTCTAGTAGCCCCGATCAGCTTTTCGCTGCTGATCGGCACACTAGAATTGAGAATTTAACGCCAATTCGTCCCGCCAACTAAAGTAGGCAAGTTGGTGGTGGAGAAGCATCGGCAAGGTCGACACTTAGAAAAATCAGGCCTTTTTCCTGGCTGGGATTGATGCCAGGGGTCTCCGGAGCTGATACCCATTAATATCCGCAGCGGAGCCCGCCGGCATGCATCCAAGGCAGGAAAAATGCATTTAAAGCCCACTTCATTACCTTAGCGGTTAACCGCTAAGGCAAAGAAGGGGTTAACCAGCCGTGCCAGGTTTATTGTGGGTAGCGGGGGTGGGTGAACGGGGTATTTGGCCCTTGGTGGTTATTTAGGGCTTGCGGGGGGTTGCGGGTGCCCTTATCCCCTTCACGACTTTAGCGGTTAATACCGCAACGGTCATGAAGGGGTTAAGCCCTCCCGCTACCCACCCGCAAGCCCTAAACAAACCACCATTGGGGCTAATACCCATTTCGGCCACCCCCGCTACCCACAATCAAAAAAATTCACACACAACAGCCCCACACTAAATAAATATATAAATAAATATGAAAATATATAAATATATATATATATATATTACACCAACAACCCCTATACCCCCCTAACATACACATATATGCACATCAATGATACTATAGGCCGGCGGGGGCCCTCGGGTGTTACCCGCGGGCCTGCAGTACCAATTCTGTGCCCCCCTCAATTAATATCAAAACACATACATACTTATAAAGAAATAACCCCCCCCCTAACAAATACAGTATAGTAATGGGCACAATTACTATTATCCACAAATGGATAATAGTTAATTTGCCCATTTAAAATACATAATGAACAATAAATACAATAAATACATATAGCACTCACCCATGTCCGGCTGTCACGATGAAGGCCATCCTTATCTTCATCACCGTCCATGCCCCCTCCGATGCTGAAAAACATAAATGAGAATAAAAACAGCCAATGTAATGTCCCCTAACCCCTTAATCACCATAGCGGTTATTAACTGCTACAGTCATTAAGGGGTTAACCCACCCTCACCCACCACTCAGGAGGCCTATATACTGCTGCGACACACTTTCTTCGAGCAAATACCCAGTATGTACCTGGCAGATACCTGGAATGCGCTGCTCCTCACCTCAGACAAGCCCCGTTGCGTTTGCCTTCCCAGCCATGGTTCATGCCTGGCTGACGGGTGGCTGATCTGTTAAATGATAATGATTAGGATTTAATAGGCTGCAATGCTTCGCGTGTCTACCAGATGGCATAAATGCATAAATTGTAATGCAGTATATATATATATATACTGTGCAGTATTGCAGCCAGCGGGAATAAAATGCTTCAATACCTGCCTGGAAAATAACGCAATGCACTCGGGCAGAAAACAGTCACAAACCTCAATACACCCAAGTATACCCGAATTCGTGGGACTAGCCGAGCTCGAATAAAGTGTGTCGCCAGTGTACCCTCCCCCACTACCCCCCCACCCCATGAGGCCTAACCACCCTCACCCAATACCCAGCCGGGAGGCCTGCCACATACACTTGGGGCCAATACCCCCTTCCCCCACCCCCAGAACCCACAATAAAAACAATACACTGCCCACAATAAACATCATTCTATTTATTAAATACATAACCCAACCCCCGTGTCACCCCATAAATACATGATTTATAATTTTACATAAAGGGTTAATACCCCAGGCCCACGGGAGTCCACGGTGGGCCTGACGGGTCACCTCACAGACCTACAGTAGCCCAGCACCATTTTTCAAACAGGGTCTGGAGGCCTGTTGGTGGTTCCCGCCAGGCGCCATGGTCCAGCAGGTGGTCTCCGCGGGTCACCATGGGCCACAATGGGGTCTCCATGGTAGGCCCGCGGATGTCTGGGGGGCCCCGGGTCAGACCCACAGGTGTCTGAGGGGCCTCAATTGATTCCCATGGGGGTCTGGGGACCCACGGGTGGTCCCTATGGGTCCACGGTGCCCCCACAGATGTGTCCCCCATGGACCCGGCAGCCTGGTACCCGTGAGAAGCCCGAGGATACCGTAGGTGGTCTCCATAGGTCCCCCGCAGACATAAAGGAACCGACCCTGTATGTAAAAAAAATAAACATGTCCTATACATTAAATACATAAATCCCCCCCCCCCCCTCACAGCATATACAGTACAATAATGTGCCAAATAACTATTATCCAGATAGGGATAATAGATTATTTGCCTATTATTAAACACATTTACTAGCATAATAAAATAACTAATGTTCTACTCACCTCATCAATAAGAAGCCCCCTCGCCAGCAAAATCCGTGTCCTCCTGTCGTTGCCAACAAAATACATAGCCAATACATAGCAATTACATTCAGATATCAATTAACCCCTTAATCACCTTATCGGATAACAACCGCAAAGGTAATTAAGGGGTTAAGCCACCCTGGCCCGATACCCACCCTTAACCCATTCATTTGTACAGTGGCTTCATAATGCAACTATATATAAATACACATTCATATATATATGGGTTTCTAGTGTGCTGTTTTGTCACTGCTAATACATGTCTTTTTGCTGTATCTGAGTGTTGCTGCTTTTGTTGTGCCTTCTCTTATGGGAAGACAGGGTTTTCTATATTGATTTCTATGAAGCATGCCCTTGACTTTACATTTGTTGACTTGGGAGTGCTGGCTGCTGCTTTTTGTTTATATATATATATATATATAAAGAGATATACATAGATACATATATAGTCTATATATATATATTATATTATATATATATATATAATATATATATATATTAATATATATATATAAATAAATTATATAAATAAATATATATATATCTATATATATATACACACACACACACATGATGAACCAATATATAACAATAAATGTTTAAGGGTTATCAAAAACATGCTCTACAAATACCACTTCTCCATACAGACACAGTACAATAAAATCATATTTCATATTTCCTAAAAAAATCCAATCTCATCTTCCAATCAAAAGCATCAAATGCCAATCAAAACATTGCATTTACATTGTATACATGATGCATCTATGCACCATGTACACTCTGCCATTGAATGTTAACAATAACATATTCCAAACAAAATACCAATACATCCAAACAAGTATACTATTTAAACCAAGCAAATCACTATAAATCAATTAGCATTAATGAATCCAATCACTAAACAATTCAAATACCATCCCTAAAAATAACAATTAACTATTTCAATTGTTAAACAGAACAAGTTACCATCAGACAAAATAAAAGTACCCAAAAGAATACAATATAGAAAAGCAAGCCTCACCCTGACCTAAAGTACAGCTTACAACACCAAAAATTACATCTATCTAATACCAAAAAACATTACACATACATTTATGCATAGCAGCATAGCCAAAATCATTTTAAACACAGCAATACAAGCATTTCCTACCAAACTATTTCTTACCCTGTATGTATATATCGATCTTGACATACGTACATACATACATACATAGGCAAGAAATGATCTTAAACAAAAAATAAAAAGTCACATGTAAAAAAAACATAAAAACATGTACAAGTAAAAAAAAATACATTTCTTTTGTTGACTCACCATTACTTGACCCACTCACTGACTCCCGTTGAACAGCTTACTCTCGAACCAATCCACGCACAGGAACCCATAAAATAATAAACCATAAAATAATAAACCATAACAATCCATGGGTCTTCTATTTGTTATCCATCTTCATCTGTATTCTTCTTTCTTGTATCTTCTTCTGCTCTCTTCCGGGGTTTTCTTCTCTTCTTCGGCCGCGCCCTGGTCTTCTTTCTTCTGTAGGAGGTCCTTCCTCCTCGGCGTCTGCCCCAAAATGAGACGACATAGGCTTTTATAGGCCTATGACGTCACATTTTCGTCAGATGGTTCCCACGGCCCTGATTGGGCTGTCAAAACCATGTGATTTGGGGGGAAAAAAAATAATTTTGATGACATCATTTAAAGGCAATGACACCAGCCAATCAGAATGCGGATACCGGCACCTCATAAAGGGGCCTGTATCTCGGGAAGCAGGGGGACCACGGACCTGAAACCAATGCGGTTCAGCTCCGGAGACCCACTGCACATGTATACTATGAGTAAAAATTGTTTTGATATATTTTTAGTTTTCCGTTGTTTGCACAGAGAGTGTGGCGGATCTCTCTGCTGCAAACACATATCGGCAGAAACGGCATATCGCCAGGTTATCGGGAGACGGGCTGTTTTATCACCAGCTCATCAGTGTTTTGCTTTCGCAGTGATTCGCCAGGAATTCGGCTCTTCCTGAATACTGCGAGGGCAAATCGTCAAAATCATGCCGGATCTGTTTGTACTGCTGCGGCAGCTTTTATTCTTACTAATAACTGGCATGTACCTGGCATGTTCCTGGAATGCCACTCTGTTCACCCGGAGCATGCCGGGCTCCTTTTGCCTTCCCAGCCAGGTGCATTACACGGCTGACGCGCAGTTGATGTGTTAATTGATAATGGTTCAGGATTTACTAGGCTGCAATGCTTCGCGTGACCGCCAGATGGCATAAATTCATGAATTGTAATGCAGTATATATATGTATATGTATATATATATATATATATATATACTGTATAACAACAACCCCTATAACCCCTAACATACACATACAGTACTTATATGCACATCAATGATACTATAGGCCGTCGCCTGGCGAGATGTGTTTGCAGCAGAGAGAGCACCGCTGCTCTCTCTGCGCAAACATAGGCACATTAAAAAAAATGTAAACTAATTTTTTATTGATAGTGTAGATGTGCAGGGGGTCTCCGGAGCTGAACCGCGTTGGTTTCAGGTCTGGGGACCCCCTGCTTCACCGAGATACGCCCCCTTTATGAGGGCCGGTATCCCTCTGCGTTTAAGGGCCCGATCACGTGATCCGGCCTGTATACCAAGCAGAGGGATACCGGCACCCCTCATGGGCCTGAATCTCGAAGCACGGGGTCCCCAGACCTAAAACCAAAACGTTTCTGCATGCCGAGACCCCTGCACATCTACAGTATGATAAAAAACACATATAAAATAAACACTCGTTCCTTACCTTAGCGGCTATTGCTACGTAATGAAGCAGCATTCTGTATTTAATTAATATCTGTACACTGAGCAGGGGGTTCCCTGACCAGAAATTAATGCTCAGGGACCCCATGCTCCTGCAACAATATTATTAAAAATACAGAAATGCTGCTTCCATTCACCATAGCGATAGCCGCTAAGGCAATGAGGGGTTAACTTACCGTGCCTGCTTATTGTGGGTAGCGGGGGTGGGTGAAGGGGTATTTGGCCCTGTGTGTTTTAAGAGACTTGCGGGGGGGTTGCGGTGCACTTAAACCCCTTCACGACGACCGTAGCAGTTAATACCAAGCTACGGTCATGAAGGGTTAAAGCCCTCCCGCCTAACCCCCCGCAAGCCCTAAACAACCATCGTTGGGATAATACCTTCCGTCACCCACCCCCGCTACCCACAATAAAAAAAACTCACACAACGCAGCCGCCAAAAAAATAAAAATAATCAATAATAAAATAACCAACTATAATCAATGCATTTGAAAGACATTTTTATTGAAGTGTAGATGTCAGGGGTCTCCGGAGCTGACCGCGTTGGTTTCAGGTCGGGGGGACCCCGCTCCCCAGATAAACCCCCTTTATGAGGTGCCGGTATCCCTCTGCGTTTTTTAAGGACCCATCACGTGATCGGCGGCCTTGTAACCCCAGCAGAGGGATACCGGCACCCCCTAAAGGGGCCTGTATCCGGGGAGCAGGGGTCCCCGACCTAAAACCACAGCGGTTCAGACTCAACCCTCTGCACATGTACACTATCAATAAAATGTATTTAAATGTATTAATTTATATGCTTTATTCATTTAATTTATTTATTAATTGTGCTGCTGTCTGCGTGTGAATTTTTTTTATTGTGGTAGCGGGGGTGGGTGAAGGGGGGGATTAGCCCCAACGGTGTTGTTAGGGCTTGCGGGTAGCGGTGCACTTTACCTCTCTCACGACCGTAGCGGTATTAACTGCTACCGGCCGTGAGGGTAAGCACCGCACCCCCCCGCAAGTCCCTAACTCCAACCAAGGCCAAACACCGACTTCACCCACCCCCGCTACCCACCCACATAAAAAATTCCGCAGCAGCGCGCCCCACAATTAATAAATAATCTAATAAATAAATATAAATGAAGATAAATAAATATATATGTATATAACTACAGTATAGTATCCTAATATATTATATATATAATATATATACTGTATATAATAACATCCCTATACATATACATAGACATACTGTGTATAGTATATACTGTCATATATATATTTATATCAATACCAAAAAATCACTGATGATACCGTTCTGTGGCTAACAAAATGCTTTTATTTGTGCGAGCTTTCGAGATACACTGATCTCTTCTTCCGGAGATGTTACAATGAATGAAGCAAGGATAACTTAAAAACAGTGTCTCTTGGAATGTTATCTGTGCTTGTCCTTCCCCCAGTGTGGATGTGTTTTATGGCTAGAGGTGTCAAAGGGTAACTGAAAGCAAGTGAAGAAAGAGTGTGTATGTGTATCAGTGTGAATAAAAATGAATGGAGAGCCCACAGTATAAACAGTGCTCTACACAAGGTATGTGTGGAGTGAGAGGGATATAAATGGTGTGGGTGGGTGGGTCTTCGTTTGCTGATATGGTTACCTGATATCACCTGAATGATTTCCTGACTGCTGAGAGAAATGCTACATCATACTTCTCGTTCCCCAACCCTTAAGTAAGTGTACTTCTTGTTTGTTACTGTATTATCTGTTGTGTTCACCTTTATTCTAAGGAATAAATACAATTTATAATATCTTAAGCCTCGTTCAGTTCAAACCCAATTATTTTTGTGTAATATTAATAAGCCTGTGGAAGCTATCGTCACAGGCATATTAATAAAACTGGGGCAACAAGGCCGACAGACTCTTGGCTAGCAGACTGAGAGGAATACAAAAAAGATCCCAAATAACAGCTATCAAAAATAGGTCTGGTGAGATACAGTATACAGTAGTGATAAAAAAATAGCAGAAGAATTTACTAAATTCTATACCAAATTATATAACCTAAGAACCCAAAACTGTCATTCCGAACCAACAGCATTGGAGTCCTTAAAAAAATATCTAGACAACTGCCACCTTCCGACATTAACAGAGGAGGAAAACGCAGTACTTAATGCTGAGATATCAAAAGAGGAATTAGAAGAGGCAGTAAAAGTGCTGAAGGTATCTAAGTCCCCTGGCCCTGATGGGTTCACCAACGTTTACTACAAGAGATTTTTGCCAATACTATCCACGCATCTACAGTATTAAAAATGTTTAACTATTTCATGGAAGGGAACCCAATCCCTTCCTCAATGTCTCTAGCCAATTTAGCCATTATAAATAAAGATGGAAGAGACCCAATGCAATGTGGAAGCTACCGTCCAATCTCCCTCCTGAACAATGACCTCAAATTATATAGTAAAATTTTAGCAAATAGGTTGAATCCTATTTTACCTAAACTTATAAATATAGACCAAGTTGGGTTTGTCGCGGGCAGGCAAGCCTCAGACAACACTTGTAAGATAGTCAATATAGTAGACCATGTACACCTCACAGGTACAAAAAGCAATATTGCTAAGTCTAGACGCAGAGAAGGTGTTCGATAGAATTGACTGGTTATTTCTGGATAACACCCTACGTAAATTTGGCTTCAAGACACATATCCAGAGAGTGTCCGTAGACTTTACTAAGATCCGTCAGCAATGGTGAAACTCCCAGGGGGCAACCTACAACAATTCAATATTAAAAACGGCACAAGACAAGGATGCCCCCTATCTCGTCTCCTCTTTGCACTGACCATAGAACCCCTGGCATCAAAAATTCGAGATAACGTTGACATCCAGTTGATAGAAATTGGAAATAAACAATACAAGATATCCCTGTTCACAGATGATATAATCCTAACTCTATCCAAACCCCAAATTTCCCTCCCTAATCTCCAAAAAGAACTCTTGGACTTTGGTAAAATATCAGGGTACAAAATCAATAGCGACAAATCTGAAGCTTTAAACTTAAATCTGTCAGAGCCAGAGGTGGAACTACTTAAACTAAATTTTAATTATCATTGGAGTTCCTCATACATTAAATATTTGGGAGGATTAAATATCAAGGAACTACCAGTCCCAATACCAACACAATTACCCAGCCATATTCCGGAAAATTAAAAATGACCTAGACAAATGAAAAGGATATCAAATATCATGGATCGGGAGAATGATCTCGGTCAAAATGAAGATACTCCCCAGATTGTTATATTATTTCCAGACTCTCCCGGTCCACATCACTGGCTCAGAATTGAAAAATATCCAGAAACAAAATATTTCATTTTATTTGGCAGGGTAAAAAACCCAGGACCGCTAGGTCAGTTCTGCTCTCATGAAGGGGGAGAGGAGGCCTTGGAGTCCCAGACATCATAAGATATTACCAAGCCACCCAGCAACGACAAGCAGTAGTATGGAATGCCGACCCAGACCAATATTGCTGGTTAGATATAGAATCACAATACGCCGGCATGCCTTCTCTGCCAGCATGCCTTTGGTCCCTGAACAAGGGAGATACACAAACTAGTAAATTTAAATTAGGACCGATGAGGCACATGTGGGAGATTTGGATGAAATCCAAATTTAAATATAAGCTCACAACCACTAACTCCCAACTCATTCCAATTTTCAAAAATCCTAAATTTCCTCCTGGTTTTGAACTCAGACAATTCGACCAATTTAAATCAAAAAATATCAGAGCAATCACTCACCTGCTGAGTTTAGGGCAGTTCATAAGCTACAAAAGATTAAAAAACAAATATGAAATGCCAGAACTGAATGCGTTCAAATATCTCCAGATTCGACACTTTTTACAAAACCTATCCCCAACATTAGAATTTCCCCCTCTCACTAGTTTTGAAAGGCTGTGTAGGAACACAGCTCATCAAAAAGGTCTCATAACGCAAATATACGCCGAAATGGAGAAGTCGGCAGACCCCCCTACCCATGACTACATGCTCAATGGGCAGCTGAATTGAATATGGTTATAGACAGAGAGGACTGAGAAAGTATATGGGAATCTGCCTCAGGAACTTCTATATGTACCACAACTAAGGAAAACATTTATAAAATACTGTTCCACTGGTTTCTTACCCCAGTCAGATTCAGACAAATCTACCCTCTGGCCTCCGATCTATGTTGGAGAGGCTGCGGACAAAAGGGGGACATGGCCCACATTTGGTGGTCATGCTCAGAAATACAGAAATATTGGCTACCCATAGAAACTATCATAAAAGAGGTCACAGACCTCACAATACCCATTGATCTGCTGACCTACTTATTGGCCAGGCCAATGGAGAACATTGACCCCCCAATAAGAAAAATAATCTCCTTCATTCTTACAGCGGCGAGATGTGTGGTGGCCGCCTCATGGAAGAAGGTATCACCCGCCCACATCCCCCAAGCAAACAGTAAAAAAAAGGATCCATGAAGTAATGCTAATGGAAAAGCTTTCAGCTTTTCTGAAAAGAACCACAACGTCCTTTTATAAAGTTTGGGAACCATGGCTGACTCAACTTTGAAAAAAAAAAAAGAATACAATAAATAATGCAATCTAATGGCACCTAACCCCTTAATCACCGTAGCAGTTAATAACCGCTATAGTTATTAAGGGGTTAAACCCCGAGCCCCGCTACTAACTCGTGAGGCCTAACCACCTTCCCTGGACCCACTATACCCACCCTGTTCCCATTGATTGGCATAGTGGTATAATATACAGCTGAACCCCGTTATAGCGCGACCCGTTATAACGCGATTTTGACGTGGCTCCCGTTTAAAAAAAAAATGTAATTTAAAAAAAAAAAAATTAAAAAAAAAAAAAACTTGCACACTGCACACACTGCACACACTGCACACACTGCACACACTGCACACACTGCACACACTCTCACTGCACACACTCTCACTGCACACACTCTCACTGCACCACTGCACACACTCTCACTGCACATACTCCCAGCACTCACTCCCAGCACTCACTGCACACACTGCACACACTCTCACTGCACACTGTACACTGCACACACTCTACACTGCACACACTGCACACACTCTCACTGCACACTGCTCACAGCACACTGCTCACAGCACACTGAACACACTCCCAGCACACACTCCCAGCACTCACTGCACACACTCTCACTGCACACTGCACACACTCTCACTGCACACTCTCAATGCACACACTCTCACTGCACACACTCTCACTGCACAACTGCACACACTCTCACTGCACACACTCCAAGCACTCACTCCCAGCACTCACTCTCACTGCACACTGCACACACTCTACACGTCCACAGTACACCACACTCCCCCCACAAACACCCCACCACACATACACACACTCCCCCCTCCACATACACACTCCCCCCCCCACACACACACTCCTCCCACACCAGACACACTAACCCCCTCCAACACGACTCCCCACCCACACACACAATCCACCACCAACACACACACTACCCCACCACAACCACACACACTCCCCCCCCACACCCAAAAACAAAAGTGTGTACGAAACAGCGACGGACGGAGAGGGACAGAAGAATAAGGCTTCTTTTGAGCATCGCGATCGCGCACCACCCCGCCCGCCCCCACGACCTCTTTCCGCAACATGCGAGACCGGGGGGCAAAGGAGGCCAAGGGTGGCAATGGGGGGGGGGGGGCGCAGGACCGCCGAAGAAAGGGGTGAGTGGCCCAACGGGGGGGGGCGCAGAAAAGGGGGGGTGAGTGCAAGGGGGGGTGAGCGGCCAAAGGTGGGTGAGGGCAAGGGGAGTCGGTGAGCGCCAAAGGAGGTCCAGCGGCCAAGGGGGGTC
>CM071568.1:137846191-137875618 GCA_036426205.1 Ascaphus truei | reverse complement strand
CACTCCTGCACACTTGCACACACCCACACCACCACTGACACACACTCCCAGAACTCACTGCACCACTGCTCACTGCCTGCTCACTGACACACTCTCCTGCAACAATCTCATCGCGGCCACACTCTCGCATGCAAAACTGCACATGCCACCTCCCAGCAACACTGATTCACAGCAACACAGCGGCAAGGGGGGTCAGCGGCAAGGGGGGTCAGCGCCAAAGGGGGTGAGCGGCAAGGGGGGTGAGCGCCAAAGGGGGTCAGCGGCAAGGGGGGTCAGTGCACAAAGCGGAAGCCCCGCCCCCGGCTTCCTCTGACCTGCCTGCGACCAATCCCCTGCATCCCGGCCGGCATTCTAAGTCCCGCCTCCTTCATTCAAACCCATGCGGCCCTTCATCCAATCACCTGGCAGCATTCACTCACACAGAATACTTACCAGCTGCCGCATCCTCCTCACCGCCGCTGTAACCGGGACACATTGGGTGGGTCGCACAGATACTCGGTGTGGGCTGCATGCGGCCCGCGGGCCGCGAGTTTGACATGCCTGATGTACAGTACCCCCTTCACTCACCCCCTCTGCCATCAATAAACCTGCTATTGTGCCTTAACCCCTTCGTTGCCTCAACGGCTTTCCGCTAAGGTAATGAAGCTGCTTTAACGTAATTTTTATTAATAGTGAGCTGAAACACTTTGATTTCTGCCTCAGGAACCCCCTGCTTACCGAGTTACAGGCCTCATATGGGGCATCGGTTGCCGATATTGCCGCCATTTTTAAATCAACCGCTTCACGTGACCGGCGGATTTAAATAATGAAGGAGAAACCAGCACCCCATACAAGGGCCTGTAACTCAGGAAACGGGGATCCCTGAGGCTGAAATCAATACGGTTCATCTCAGGAAACCCCCTGTTCCCGCACACTATTAATAAAAATTACATTAAAGCAGCCTCATTACCATAGCAGATAGCCACTTCAGGAACGAATTTGTTCAATTTTTTTATTTGGATTTTAATACTAGTGTATTGTAGGAGGGGGTCTCTAGAGCAGAACCTCATTGATTTGAGGTCCGGGGACCTCCTGCTTCCCGAGAACAGGCCATGTTAGGGGGAGCTGGTGTCTCCTATGCATTTAAATGTTCCGCGTCACGTGACTAGGAGAATAAAATGCATAGGAGATACCGGCAACCAATAACGAGGCCTGTAAAGGTGTGCGCGCCTACTTGCACTCTGTCACACACTAAGGCCGCAGCCTAAGAAAGCAATGGGGAAAGTCATCAAGATTCTTAGTTTTATAGAGACAAATATCAATAATTGAATAACTGAGATAATACTGATACATTATAGACTATTGGTAAGACCTAAGCAAGCTTACTGCCCTCAGTTTTGGAGGCAATGGGATCTATTCATAAGTGATAAGGGCGTTGTTTCTGACAAGGCAATTCTGTCTGATAGATGAAACACACCAGAGGGCACACCCAAGATAGCTAGGAATTATGCATTTTAATTATTTTTATTTGTATATATTCCAGGTATCTCAGGTGTGTCCTTAGGCATGATTCGTCTGCCCATGTGGAGTATAAGTTATGTATTTAAAGGTATGTAGTATACAACCCCTCTACTAAGTTGTTATCTCTTTTCCAAAAAGTGCATGCAAATGAGATATCAAATTGTGCATTTGATGCATTGATATTTCTTAATGAAAATGCCTGATTTTTTTTTTATTGTGTCCAATTGCATGCCATTTTTCTGGTGATTTTGCATTGCCAACATCAGAGTTTAATGAGTAGGCCCCATTGTCTCCTAGATTAGAGCATATAAATACAGGTTGTGCTAGTACAGCTCATCAGTAAAGACAAAAAGACCTCCACATGTACAACATGACAGGTTCAGAAGGAAGGTATTGGAAAAACTATTTTTTCCTTATTCCTTAAACACACAATCTTAAGAATAAAAGTATATTATTTGTTGGTTTATATACATCAAAGTTTTATAGTTGATACACAAGTGTGTACAGGCAGTCCTCGTTTATCCGCACAATGCGTTACTCAAAATGGAGTTGTAAAGCGAAACGTTTGTAAAGCGAAACACGTTTTCCCATAGGAACACGTGTTAAATGAAAGGTTCCGTTCCTGAAGGCATTTTTAACACTAAAATACTCCAAATATTTTATGCCGGCAATAAATATGGCAGCACACACATAAATTATATAGTGTATATACTGTATTATATATATATATACAATAATAAATAATATATTATATTAATAATATAATATTATATAGTATAATATTATATTATTATACGCTCTTACGACGCTTTGCAAACGCTGTTTGATATGACTGTTCATATAAACAGCGTTGCAAAGCGTCGTAAGAGCGTTGGATAAGCCATTTTGGCGTTGTAAAAATGAATATAGGTATGCATTGCCTAGCGTTGGATAAGCAATTCGTTGTAAAGCGAAGCGTTGAAAAACGAGGACTGCCTGTATATATATTTCTATCTATCTATCTATCTATGTACTGATTACAGGCAGTCCTCAGTTATCAAACGGAATCCGTTCTGGAAGTAGCGTTGGATAGTGAAACCGTTGCAAAGTGAGTCCTATGTTAATCAGTGGCGATGAGTGTCGGATAACGCATTCAGGCGTCGGATAATGCATTCAGGCATTGTAAAGCATCGGATAAGTCATCCGTTGTAAGGTATAGATATAGATATATAGATAGAGATATAGAGATATAGATAGAAATAAATATATATATATATATTTATTTTTGTTTTCTCTAATATACATTTTTTAGTATTTTGATGTGTCAGCCCCATTTTGGCATTATTTGATCAGGTTAGTGTGTCTTGTTCCATTTTTAGTTGGCAACTTTTTTTACTTTAACCTTATTTACACTGGCGACACACTTTATTCGAGCTTGGCTAGTCCCACGAATTCGGGTATACCCGGGTATATTGAGGTTTGTGACTGTTTTCTGCCCGAGTGCATTGAGGTATTTTCCATGCAGGGATTGAAGCATTTTATTCCCGCTGGCTGCAATACTGCACAGTATATATATATATACTGCATTACAATTCATGAATTTATGCCATCTGGTAGACACGCGAAGCATTGACAACTATACATTAAATCCTAATCATTATCATTTAACAGATCAGCCGCCCGTCAGCCAGGCATGAACCCAGGCTGGGAAGGCAAACGCAACGGGGCTTGTCAGAGGTGAGGAGCGGCGCATTCCAGGTATCTGCCAGGTACATACTGGGTATTTGCTCGAATAAAGTGTGTCGGTGCAGTATACAAACAAGTTTCAGACAACTCTGAAAATAAAGTACCACTTTACCATAACATGTGCACATTGCCTTGGAAAATTGCTCTTGTGCGCGTTAATAATATTTGACCACACCTGACCACGCCTGTGCATTTTTAATCAGGTGATAAACTCATCATACGATTTTAACAGTATAATGATTGTATCTGTATACTAGATTAGCAATCATACAGAATGCAGTACTGAGATAAAAAGTCACATTAAAAATAAGACATTAAGCCTACATTTATTTTGTTTTATTTTAATTGAATGTCTTTATAAATGTATTTTGGACTTTCCCACGAAAGCAGGAACGTGACATTTTGACTTGTACTTGACAAATGACAAATGAAGCATTAAGTGAATACTTAACGGCAAGATAAAGGTCTGCCTAGTCATCAGTTAGAACTGAAAACTAAGCGTGGAAGTTGCTTCTCACTATTACAGGAAATGTTATGTAATTAGCCTGGGTCAAATTTGGTAGAGTTTTCATTGCTTGAGGCTAGCAAAAATAAATGATATGGCCTTAGACTTGTCACAGACTGTATATCTATTGTCCTTTTAAAGCAGTACACCTTCGCCAGCCACCCTCAGTTAAGGAAGCATGACCACTCTCAATCAACGTCTTAATTAAAGATTGATTGATATTAAAGGGATTATTTATCAAAGTCTCAAGGCTGCAAAACTGGGGCATTACTGATGCAAAAATACCCAACAGATACCGGCTAAAATGTTTTTGTTGTCAGAAACTTTTCTTATGTATTTAATTTCTGTGTTCTTATTTTTTTTTTTTGTTTGTAAAATGAGAAAGTGTGGGATTTGTGCGAGGCAGGACCTATTCACACAACTCTGCTCTCATCAGCATCGATGAATAAAAATATAAGGCCCAGCAACAGTAAAAAAAAAAATCATGTTTACCACCTAATAATCCTCTAATGTTCCATAGGATCTCAACTGGAGATTGAGAAAATATATTTATCAAATACATAAACAGCTGAGGTATGAATGTTCTAAATGCAAATGACGACATTTGAAACCAATGCTATTGAAATAATAAAGAAGTGTGTGTATATTAAAGCACAGCAAATTAGGGTTTAGTGTCGATTTTAAGAATGCTGCTTACATAAAATAAGCATTATGTAGTGCAATAATTAGACATTATCAAATCTAGTTTTGGGAGTAATCTAACCTCCTTTACATTAGTTTTACACAGTACTAAATTCTGTATGTGCAATTATTTTCAAATAAGTTCACGAACGAGACAAATGGGACAATTTTTATTTCGCAAAACAGCGATCTTCACAAAATGTTCGGCAAGCATTAAAAGCCAATGCAAATGGCAAACTGCAACATAGAAGCAGATGGAATCGGGTCACATGTCCCTGTATATACTGTACTGCAACTTTCATAAAAATCATGGTAATCTGGTGAAAATATTGCATTTCTCCTGATTTTCACGCATTACTGAGCAATGTGAACTTTTGCCACATTTTTGCAAAAGAAAAACAGATTTAGGTGAAAATTGGGAAACATTTCACAAATTTGAAGACATTGCCACAGCTCTGCATAAGTGCTGTTATTACAGTATTATTAGCACCGCTGGTTGGGTACCATTAACATAAGTGTGATACATAACTAAAACAAAGAAATAAAATATATCAAATGGCCACAATGAAATAAATGTGTAATTCAAACAGCCTTGAGGTGATTTCTGATTTTATATGTCCCATCTTATCCTACAGATGCAGCGGCCGTTATTGGACAAATCACGGCGCTGTTTCCGTGTGCGCTGCTGTACTCCACGCGGCATTAACACCACCAATCGCCCCAGGCATTCGTGTTTATCGCGGTTGCTTTGTTTGAATTTCATATACAGTATTGTGTGCAATTAAATGCAATGAAATGAATGAATTATAATGTGTACAGTACTGTGCTACTGTGTCAATTTCAGGTGTTTAAAAGCCAGGACACTAAAAGGCCATTTTCTGCACTCGCGTCTAAAGGCGGTTCAGTTGGAAGAAATCCCGCGCCATGACATGGGTATTCCCAGGTATACAATGCGTGAAGTGTTTCAATAATGGCCGCTGCAGCTGTAGTTTGTCATTTTAGGAGATTTGTTCTTTTTTTTTCTCAGCCATATTCCTATTTATCAGAATTCCCTCTGATGTACAGTGCTTTTCAAAGAAGCGAAGCACATGGATAATTTAGGTCTGAGGCTACTTCACACACTTCTGATACATTTACTTGGCCCCTGTTTTTATATCGCGCTTGCTCCTATTGTATTCTGTTATTCCATTTAGATGGTAAGATCTCTTGGGCAGGGACTCGCTAATTCCTATTATTTAATGCACTTGTAAAACTTTGTATGTTATCCCCTTGTCCTGTCTGCATTATAATTGTGGAAAGCATTGTGTACAGTACAGTGGTGGCCTACACACACACACACACACACACACGCACGCACGCACACACACACACACACACACACACTTTTACCATTTACTGTATGTGCTACACATATAAACATATTTGATTGAAGAATACAGTGTATCCTTCAATAGATGTATTCTTCAATTTTTCAATTCTTCGGTGTAATCTTCAATTTCAGGGGAAATAGGGAAACAGGCTAATACTAGGGTAAGGCTGGGGGTGGGGGAAGGGAGAGAGGGTACCCTCGCAACAGCTAAGAATATGTTCTGTGGTGCTTCTTTCTGGGGTAGATATGAACTAATACTTGTGAGAGAAAGGGACCCCAATGGAGAGCACTCAAACAGATGCACAGAATACACAGAACAAAAGAAAAGTGTATGTGTTGATAGGTAATATGTTCACGATAAAAAACATTTATTGGAGTCTTAACTCAATATTAAAATGAAGTAGGACGCTAAGTGCCCAAATAAATGAGACTCAATAGAGCCAAAAAAGCGCAGCGAAAGTAAAAAATACCAGGTCTCAAGTGTATAGTGTAGGCTGCTCCCCTTGATGATATATACAGGGTAGAGCCAGATGTAATCAGTGCCTCCTGGAGACGGTGTCCGTAAGTACTTGATCACAGGTACAGCCACTTGTGGCTATTAGTAGTGAGTGGTATATATGTGTATATCACGTCACCAGGTATATGCAGGTAAGTGGAACAGGTGAGTAATTACTATAGTAAGCTCCCAAGGGACAGACTAAAATCACCAGTCATAAGGTAATCTAGATCAGCAGGTCGCTGCTATAATCCCTGGGGGGTGCTAGCAAGTCAAGCCACCATGAGAGTGAAAAAATCACTCACACACACTCACTTGAATTATACCTTAATGCAGATATCTTGAAGGATGTACCTGCTGTACACAAGTGACCCTAAGTCCAGGTAGGTAGAAAAAATATTGTAGTACACAAGTAGTGTCTACATACACTCAGGAACAATAAAAACACGAGAGAAGCTGGTAGCATAAAAAGGCAGGCACCGTGCTTCTGCTCTGTGGCTGTATACACACTGGCTAATGCTTAGTGTTCTCACTAGTACGGTTGCTGCTCTGGATAATCAAGTCTCAAGCTCAATGCTTTGAGCAAACTCTCTGTTAGGAAGTTTGTATGGGTGCCGGGAGCGCTCCGATCACGAGCGTTAGTCCCGCCCCTTTGACGTGATGACGTCACTGCCAACGTACATTTCGCTTAGGCAAAAGCTTTCTCAAGGCTGGGAGGGGCTTGTGTATTGCCCCCACCTTTTGTAGAAGAGTGTGAGCTCTGATAGGTTACTCCTTCCCCTATTCATGTACACTAGTTGAATACTTAGCGTGCGTGGGATAGGAGATAGAATCCTGATCGTAGGTAAGAACCTACTGCTGCCCCCAGTGTCCATTACAATGTTGTTAGTAGAAGCATTAATTGCATGTATATCCATGGACTGCATAGAGAGCGCACAGGGGTTATCTGTTGCTGACACCATAAGGAAAATCAGGATGTAGGAAATTACAGCAGATGGATGATATGTAATAGTTAGAGTGAGTGATCACTAGGTCTTTATATGGTACTTTCGCTGCGCTTTTTTGGCTCTATTGAGTCTCATTTATTTGGGCACTTAGCGTCCTACTTCATTTTAATATTGAGTTAAGACTCCAATAAATGGTTTTTATCGTGTACATATTACCTATCAACACATACACTTTTCTTTTGTTCTGTGTATTCTGTGCATCTGTTTGAGTGCTCTCCATTGGGGTCCCTTTCTCTCACAAGTATTAGAAATAGGGAAACAGCATAGCTGTATGAATCAGAAAAAATACACATACAGTATACCAGACATGAAAAATCTTATGTAGTCATAAAATCAATGTATAATATTCTGTTGTGTAGTTGCATGAACAACAGTATCCCAAAACAGATGGTAAACAAATGTATTTCCACAGTTCAGTTCATAAAAGCAATAAATAATATCTACATCTTGGCTATTAAGTCCCAAACTATATGATATGCTTGTGAAACAAAAGACATTTGCTTGATAAACAGACACAAGTTTAATTTTATGTCTACAAAATATGGACATCCTATAAATAGCTTGACTTAGTTTCTTTCCCCATATTTAGCTTTTTTTTCTCCTTCTACTCTGGGACAAGTAGTCTTTGTCCCTTCACTGAATTGTACTATATTACTTTGACCCGAACCCATCAATCTGCCTCAACTGGATAATGATCTGTAATCACTTTCTTTCAGGGGAGTCCATAAATTTTCCAGGGTCCCATTCTTCTCTGAAGGACTCCTTATGTTCATTGCCATTTGGTCAAATACTCTTTTTTTCAATCACTAAATAGCCAGGCACATGGTCCTTTCTGTACAGAGACACCCGGCTGCTCTGTGTTGATTTTCCATGCTCTTGTCTTTTAAAGGAGACTAAGTACTACATGCCAGAACTCAGAGGGGTGCCAGCTCAAGCCACAGCACAACATCACAAGAAACCGCTTTCTCATTAAGATTGACCCATTGTATGGTTGCTTTGTGCTGCTTTTTGTAATCCATGAGCTAACTACTTAGTGCAAATAAAAAGCAGGGGTGTGCAAGTGTAGTGGTTCTAGAAGAAGGCGGTGTAAGATAATTACGAGAAAGACACCCCCAGATGAGATTAAGATACATTACCAGCAGAGTTATATGAAGCTTCCAGAGTCAAAGTCCTGGAGTTTCTCTGATGATCCCATCAATAATCCTTCTGTCTTTTGTCCTGTCCTTTCTGATGAAGAAAGGAGGATGGGGATGTTCACAATCTCCAAATAGAAATATACCAGAACAGGATCAAAGGCCATATTACAAGGGGGACTTCAGTATTGGTTTACAAGTACAACGGTGTTAATTACTGTAAATAAAAGAAGACAATTTTATATGCACTTGATATTACTTGATTCTATGCAGTGAATAGTCATAAAAAAACAACAATAATATTTGTGTAAAACTGTTACATGAATCGAGATTGAAATGCTTTTTTTTTAAATTATAACTGCAATACTGCAGTTCATTAAGAATCTTGTGCATCCATTTCGGCTGTATTAATTAAAATGAAATCTAATGCAATTTTACACTGTTTATCATGACAATTCACACAGGAGGCTTTAAATGGAACAAAAAGCAAAAGAATGTTTGGAGTGGAGGGTTCATTGACAATAAATAAGATAAAAGATAAAATATATTCTATAAATTGTAGATTCCACGAAGATTGGTAGCTTCATTAAAACTACTGCACTGTATGTAATTAGATTTTACATGTAACTTTGCATTCACTTACACATATGAATGTAAGTATCTGAGCATCAATCAGTACTAGTGAGAAAAGTATGTTACTAGAGGTACAGTATCATTAATTAATACATTATTGGAAAGGGTGATATGTTTATATCTCTATACAATGCTAAAGAAAGTCACATGCAGTTAAGTTTCTGAAACTGCTTACCATTCAAACATATGAATGAATTAGGCATTTGTTGGTAATAAAGCATAGGATTTTTTTAAATAAATAAGTAAATCAATTAGTTAATTGATTATGATACTAACAATAATAATAATAAAAATAATAATAATAATAATAATAATAATTTTGTTTTAAAGTGGACATTTTAAAATACAGCAAACCAAGAAAAAACTTTTTATTTTTTATAATTATATGAAAGAACAGATGTTACATTTTAGCGTGACATATTTTATGCATATATATTTATACATATATAACTTTGTAAAACAGTGATACTGCAATGACATACAGCCTCTCTCACAAACATTTTATACAAATATTCTGCTACGACTTTTTGTTTTCATAAAAAAAACTTTCCTTAACTATGGAATGCACTATAGAAATCCTTGTGACTGTCACAAGAGAATAGTGATGAAAGCTGACTTCTCTACTGTAAAAATATACACATAGGAGGAGAAGGAGGTAAAATACAGTAGATGGGGGACGTTTTCTTTTCAGAACCATCTGTTGGCAAACCGCACTCTCAAAGTAAGTTATTTCTTTGATAACATTTGAAAAGCTATTAATACCATAGAGCAGGTATCACAGATCAAATGCAGATGATACTTTGAAAAGAAAAGTTTTTGCTAAATGTAACACACAACAGCCATCAGGGACAATGATTATATATTATATTATTATATTATATATATGTATTATCATCTCCAGTGGATATTAAGCAAGTTTCTAAAAAATGTCGTGTTTTAAATGTAAAACAATTGATATGTTAAATTTAAATGGATGATTATTGTAGAAAAGACTGCTTTGCTTAGCCAAGAAGCTGTCTGGGCAATTATCTACATCTGTGTGACTGAAACTTTTATATATCTTTGAAGTTCATTTGGGGAATTATTGTCCTCACTGCCTTGGAACAAAAAGTGTCAAGAATGTCACTAAATGTAAATACTAACCCTGTTTTGATCCCATTGTTAAGTTAATTTATTAGTCTCTGACTGTAACTTCAATGATTTCAGTGTGGCTAATGGAACCCCTTGAGTTTCTGTTCTGGGACCAATAAATTGCATACCTCATATGTGTAAAAGTTGTATGCATAAGAATGCAGAACACAAAATATTCAACACCCAGAGTTTTAAACTTTCATAAAGTACAATGGAGTTTTGCAATATTTAAAGCTGGATGACGCTAAATTTGTATAAACTGACAACATGGGCTCAGATTTAGGGGCCTATGCTATAAGCCTCGATAACCAACTTATCGTGGCTTTTGAGCTATTCTCGCAAGATAGCTATTCCGAAAGCCTCGATAAGTTGGTTAAATCGTGTTGCAAAAGCATTTTTTCGCGATTTCTCGCCCCTGGTCAAACACGGCGTGTGGTTTGCAGCAAGAAGCCCGAAATTGCAATTTTTATAAAATTGTGCCATTCTAGTAGCCTCGATTATCTTATTTTATCCTAGATTTTTCTCACCAGAAAAATTTGGTGTGAAGCTGGTGAGAAGTGTTGTGAGAAAGGGACGTAGAAAAAAAATGCATTTTTCCTGCATCGGATTGATGCCGGGGGTCTCCGGAGCTGATACACATGAATACCAGCACCAGAAACCCCCAGCTTCCATCCTATGCAAGAAAAATATATTTACAGTCAGCTTCATTATCTTAGCGGCTAAGGCAAAGAAGAAGTTAAACACAAGTGCCATGTTTATTGTGTAGTGGGGGTGGAGGAAGGAGGTATTTAGCCCGTGGTGGGTGTTTAGGCATGGCATAGAGGTTGTGGGAGGAGTTAACCCATTCATTACCTTAACGGTGAATACCGCTAAGGTAATGAAGGGGTTAACACCTCCCGCTACCCACCCGGTAGGTATAAACACTCACCGCAAGCCAAATACCCCCTTCACCCATCCCCACTACTCACAAAAAACATTTTAAAAAAACAACCCTAATACCCTCCCCCCCTCAACATATACTGTACAGTAACGGGCAAAATTACTATTATCCAGCTATGGATAATAGTGCATTTGCCCATTAAAAAAAAAAACAATATACAGCCAGCATAAATAAAGTAAATAAAACTTGCACTTACCCCTACCAGGGTGAAGGGCGTCCTCATCACCTTGCTCCACGCCCATGTCCTCCGTTGGCAGGGACACAACAAGAAAAAATACAATCTAATGGCCACAAACCCCTTAGTCACGGTAGCAAGTAATAACCGCTATAGTAATTAAGGGGTTAACCCACCCGGGAGGCCTAACCCCCACCCCAGGGCCACTATCCCCACCCTCTACCCATTGATTGGCACAGTGGAACATCATACCCATATTATATCGGCATGATAAGCCACTATAGCAGTCAATGGGCAACAACAAAAATACAATTAAAAAAAAAGGAAAAAATTTAATTATATACATTCAGTATTTGTCTTATCTCGGCATATCAGGAAGCTCTTGACCAAAGACGTCATCCTCTGCAATCTGCCGCCATCCTCCTTGAAGGTTAGCATCAGGTAAAAAAATCTTCTTTCTTCCATCTTCTTCCATCTTCCGGTTGTTGGGGGTAGTGGAGGTGAGTATTAGTGTTGTTGTTTTTTTTAATGTTTTTTTTTTAATGTTTATTGGGGGTAGAGGAATTGGGTGAATGGGGTAGTTGCCCCAAAGGTGGGTGTTTAGGCCTATTGGGAGTTGAAGGGGTGTTGGTAGCGGGAGGGGTTAACCCCGTCATTACCATAGCAGTTTCCACTGCTGTGGTAGTGAAAGGGTTAACTCTTCCTGCAACCTTCGCGGCAGGCCTAACCACCCACCCTGGGGCTACTACCCACTTCATCCACCCCCTCTGCCCCCCAAAAACATGCTATTGAGGTTGAACCCCTTCATTGCCAAGGTAATGAAACTGTTTTAATAAATATTTAAATACTAGTGTCTGTGAGCAGGGGGTCTCCGAAGCAGAACATAATTGATTTCCGGTCTGGGGACCCCTGTTTTCCGAGATACAGGCCCTGATATTTGGGTGCTGGTATGCCTATGCGTTTAAATGTCCAGTGCCACGTGATCAGGACCTTTAAATGCATGGGAGATACTGGCACCCCATAACGGGGCCTGTATCTCAGGAAGCAGGGGGTCCCCAGACCTAAAATCAATGCGGTTCTTCTCCGGAGACCACATGCTTAAGTACACTAGTATTAAAATGTTTATTAAAAACCTGCGATCGCAGGTGAGATATGCGCAGGGAGAGGTGGCTCTCTCTGTGCAGCTCGCAGCCAGATCGCACCGGGAGACCTTTGAGTGAGGCTGAGATTCGTTTTTCTGCCTCGCGGTAGCGGTTTAGGCATTAACCTGCTGCACGGATTGAGTTGGGTTCAGATTCTTTCTAAATACCGTGATAACTCAACTGACAAACCGTTGTTCGGCTAGAACATGCCAAACCTTGCGATGTAGCAGTGAACTAATCGAGGCTACAAGCCTAGGCCCTTAGAGTTTAGACAATATAGCAAAAATAGCTGTGTCTTAAAGAAGATAGCGCTGCACCATTGCTATTTTAGAAAAAAACACACGATTTAGAGTTCGGTGGTAAAACTGTTCTTAAATATTATAATGAGATCTTAGGTTAGCGCCATTGACTATGTGTAATTTTGACTTCTTGCACAATCGTTCATCTGTGTGTAAATATTGTGCTTTTTACGTAATAATTATGACTTCAGCTACGCAGACTAGAGCTTCAGGAATGCCCTATAAAATGTTACTTTCTTCAGTCTGCAATAACTCTGCTTAACTGAAGCAAGCTCTGCAACATCATGATGAAAGAATTAAGTGGCCAGCACTTTGAGAGGAAAAGAAAGCAACCATGTAACAGGTTGGCCAAAGTACTTCCTGTAAAGGAAGTCAAAGTACTCATTTGAGTACATTCTGGAGTATGAAGACAAGCTCTTTGGAAAAACATCCATGAGAACCTCAGGGGCAGGGAATCTGGCAATATGGAAGGCTGTCTGCAGAAGACTTAATGATACAGGTTCAACACAGCGCACTGTGGAACAACTCAAGAGAAGATGTCATGAGTACAGACGGAGTCTGAAATAAAAAATTGCTGATTTCTCCAACTATGCTGCAGGGACAGGAGGAAACCCTCAAACTAATGTGGCATTTACACACTTGGAGAAAAGAATCATGAACACCTTCAAAATGGGCCAAAAGTAGGATCCATTGACACTGGTTCTGTTGAGGAATGTAGACAAAATATTTTACATGCACTTTATATGTTTTGTTTGCACACACTTCATACGTATACCATATTTTCTCATCAGTCAACTCTTCATTACTTCAGGGACAGCAATACATGCTCTCTCACTCAATATGATGCCATGCTCCATTTCTAGTCATATTAACCCCCACATTGCCACAACGTATCTCTTGCAATGCAAGGGTTACAATCTGTATTACATTATATCTCATACAATCACCTTCTCAGAATTAAACACTGGCTAGTGTCGGTGCACCATATAACTTATATCAGTGAGGGACATGTACAAATTACATCAGCAGTATTAATAAACATTAATATTTACAGATGTAGCAAGCCTTATTGTCTCCGGCACTGTGACTGAAAAAGCTTTAAGCCACGGCTCCGAAGATAGCGCTACCGTGATATCGCTATGGGTGGTCCATGTTTCCAGATCCGCCCACCCCCCCAGAAGCGATAACCCTTAAGCACTGGGGCGGTCGCTGTCCCACGGCTTGCCCCAGTGCTGAAAACATTAAGACTGACTATATCTGTAACAATATTAGCACTAACTACATATTTTTGCATTCTCTATTTGCAAAGACAACATTTGTGAAAACAGAAGGTTACACTTCTCAGATGGGTAAAGAACAGATGGTGAAGAGGGGGTCAGCATACACACAACCTATCCCTGCTGCCGTTTAAATTATTATTATTTTTTAAATATGTGCATTAATACAATCCACACAATGATAAGTAATTAGCAAAATTGCTGATCGATCCATTCTCCTGTGATCGGCGAAGATTCGACTCGGGGTTCACTAAATCGCTGTCAGTTCAGTAGAAGAGGACCAAAGATGCAAAGTTCTCTGGGGAAGATCATGTGACCAGACAGTCACTAGATACAATTAGTGCACTGCTAGAGAGATGAAAGGACTCAAAAAGGGGTGTGCCAGTGCCTGTTTCAGAAGAGGAAGAGGATGTGACTTTGTAAATGGTTGCTATAGAAACAAAAAATGCTTGTTACATTATAATACATTAAAAATGTAATTCAGAGTTATTTTAAAAAAAAAGTATTTTCTCATAGTACAGAACTGATTTATTAAAAAAAAAAACATGTAGGATATTGCTTGGTCTGCAGCTTTAAATTCAGAACAGACCCATGTTGAGCTCATTTATTTAAATTAGGCATAGACATGCCTTTGCTTCACCCAAGTCATTAGATTAATGAGCTCCATGTAAGCAGGGTTTCGCACCTATTTTTGGTGAACTCTATGTCGGGGTCATATTTACGAGACACAAAACACCATTTAGCACCTGCGCAATGAATTTGCTCTACGATTCCTCTATCATTAGCCAACTCTAAATCAGGCCTATGGTCAACTTCTTTTTGCTTTTCCTAACAAAGGTCAAAATAACAATACTAGCTGAAATGGAACCAAATATCTGTGGAAAATCTATAGCTCAATTGGCATCAAAGGACTACTTTAAATACTTAGACGAATGACGTAACAAACATTTTACATTTAGTTTACTGTATATATCGATAAGCTGCCATTTAAGACCTTTGCTAGATTGAACATTCATTACTGAAATAAATCTAGCTCAAATCATTTGACCAGAGATACCATTTTCATTAGATCTTATACTATTATTAACTGTAGCACCAGTGTTAATAGTACTGTACCACTCCTTTCTATCCAGTAAACTAGATACAGACAATTCTGTGTTGTTTTGAACTTTTACACTACTGTATATGACTATGATATTTATCTCTACAATGCTTATCCTGAAAAAATATACATGTTTAGGTTTTTCTTTTTCTAAACAATTGATTATTATTGAATACACTAAATTTCCTTCATTTGTAGTGCACTTGTAGTTTATTTTCCTCTATATGACATTTCAGAGTTAAGTCTCAAATAATTCATTTGATATCCTTATCTTGTTGAATAACTCACCATCTAAAGGGTCTATTCAAGCGATATTGCCTGTGTAGCTATTCACAATGTTTGGATAACACACTGTAGCAGTATCACTTGAAAAATGCTTTTTAACAATCGTTAGCACTCTTACTATTACAAACTGTGCGGTAGCTGAAAAATGCTCAAACTCACATTTTTTGCAAGCAACTGCTATTCACAAAGCTCCAAAATGCAAATCGCGGATTGAACACTTACATTGTTTTTCTGGTTACCTGAAGGGTGGTGAGATCGGAATCGATATTTGCATCTGACGGAGTTTATTTTTACTAAATAGGATTGCAGCAGGTGGTCTACGGAGCTGACCCACATTCATTTCAGCTCCGGAAACCTACGGCTTCAATCCTAGGTTATAAAAATACAATTCTAGCCCAGCTTCATTACCTTAGTGGCTAACCTCTGCACAGGATCAGGAGGTAGGGGCAGCCATTTAAAGTTAGCACATGCACAGTATGGCGAGGTGCGCATGCGCATGCGCAGTGTTCATAGTGTGGCAGCCATCTTAGAGTGGCTCCGCAATACGCAGTGCGGGACTACGAGTCCCAGGATCCTCAGGGAGGGAGACACCACATGGGGAGTCCCAGACAATAGGGCTCGAGGAGCAGGGGGAAAGCAGGGGGAAAGCTAGGATATCCTCCGTGGGCTAGGGACACACGCGCCAGTTGGACGGAGGCAAGAGGGTAGGTAATGTCAAGGAAGCAGTGCCTAGTCTTGTTCCTTGGCCCCCAGCTAGGCCCTGAGTCACTCCAGAGAAGTGTTGTAGAGAAGGCTCCAAATAGGGACACTTCCCCGTTAGTGGTAGCAGTGCTGTTGCACCGGTGACCAGACGGCCATGCAGTGTACTGTGGTCTGGGATC
The DNA here is from genome assembly GCA_036426205.1 of Ascaphus truei. Classification (NCBI taxonomy): domain Eukaryota; kingdom Metazoa; phylum Chordata; class Amphibia; order Anura; family Ascaphidae; genus Ascaphus; species Ascaphus truei. Next base: position 137,859,337 of record CM071568.1, on the reverse strand, counting down.
AGGCCACAGGCACATAGACAGTTTAGGTGAGACCCTCCAGCTGGAGCTCGCCATACAAGGTGGATCTGGATGCATAAGGATAAGGAATGAGGGGATTGGTGTCAGAGGCCCAACGTCGTGGGACCTGACTGATCCTTTGACCAATGGCGACACCTGGGTACAGGAGTGCCCAGGGAGGTGTATAAGTACACCAATGATTCACACAGGGGGTAGCACTACCTCACTTTTTGGGTGGGACTGTTCTACGGACACCAGGTGTTTAGGTGCCTAGGACACCCTCAGTCCTTTGGGAGAACCACAACGGGGTATTGGTTTGTGTATTACATTGGGATATTGTATTGTGGATGTGTTTATTATTATAGCGTGTTAAAGTAAAGAAGTTATATTACACCCAGCTCTGCTGGGATCCCTCATAGTTAGAGGCGCTGCACAGAACGGAAAGAGGGAGATCAACCCAGGCTCTCAGAAGCGGAGAAATAGAAGAAACATGTACCCTATTGCATGAAATTATATCATAAATGAGAACCACAGTTCTCTAGAGGTTAGTATTCCAAGGGTGACTGCAAAAAACACATGTGTAAGTACAACATATTTATTCTAATGAAAGACAATAATAAAATCAATCAAAAGATAGACTTATTAGGTATATCTCAGCTTGGTGCAAGCTTGAACACAAATTATAAATAACCATAGACAATAATAATAAAAATAACCTAATTGCTGATCTTTGTACAGCAATAATAATAAAAAAATAATAACAGCATGTTCTTGTATAGCGCTACTAGCTTTACGTAGCGCTTTACAGACACATTTTGCAGGCACAGGTCCCTGCCCTGAAGAGCTTCCAATCTATGCTTTTGGTGCCTGAGGCACAGGGAGATAAAGTGACGTCCCCAAGTTCACAAGGAGCTGACACTGGGAATTGAACCAGGCTCCCCTGCTTCTCAGTGCTAGTCAATGTCTTTACTCACTGAGCCACTTCCTTTCCTAAAACAACATAAGAGGATAGGAAAAAAGGAAATTTCCAAATGCTTGTTTTTGCTGTATAGCGAAGATATATGCAGGCATGTACTGTAGCACATTAAAACAATTCTTCATGTATAGCTGCTATAATAGGCATACTAAATACATCTACAATGGTTAAACATACCACCCCTGACTTGCAAGATGTTGATTGCTATAGTGCACACAGTGTCCGCCCTTCTCTTTATGGAGATAGCTTAATATAGAATTGTTGATACAGTATATATTAGCTCTTATGAGCAGACATATTCCATCATAGCCAAACAAAATTATAAATCAAGTGCAGGGTATTGTTTTGGTAGCAAAAGTGTATACAAATTTACCAATTGATGCCAGGTGTGAGAATATCTATCCCCAGAATAATACATACAGTTTAATCCATCTGTTGTGGTATGTATTGATGTTTTATGACCACATCTAATGGTACTGTACTGGGATAATGTTGTGCTCACTGGTTTCTTCAACTTTATATATTGAAAAAGATTTTCCTGGTTTGCAGTGAGAAGCTGCAGTTTAGATGTAATTTCCTATGAAATCTCTAGTCCGGACATTTAAGCAGTGTGGTTCGTAATGGAGTAGTGAACACACTATGTATATCCCTGGCCCATACAGTCCTGCACTGGCTGTGTAAGGGGAAAGGGAGAATTACAAATAAAGTTGTCACAGACCTCCAAACGGTGACTTTTTCCACGCAGCTGTTGGCTCTCCCACCATGTAGGTATACTCCTCCTTAGGTGTGTGGTCCCACAGGTGCTGTGATTGTGCTGCGAGTATTGTACCTTGTCTGAAGCTTCCACGTCTCTTTGCGCAGCCGTCGGAGTGATCCCGCAAGGTGCTGCGGTGGTGTTGCGAATGCTGCGACTCGTATGAGACCCCCACGTCTTCCCACACAGTCGTCGGACAAATCCTCTGTAGCGTGTAGTCTCGTGAGGTACTGCGGCAGTGCTACAGCTACAGGCTTAGGCCTACTGCGCGCCAATAGGTACAGCAGCACGCATAGTTCCCTTAGTAATAGAGAAATGGGACTACAAACTATAATATCGTCAATCCTGAGTTGTCACATAATTAAGTAATCATTTTTTTACTTTATTTTACTCCATACCGTCTGATGGTCTCATTGCCTTCTTTCCGTGTACTGTATTTATCATTCCTGAATGTTCTTTAATATTTTAAGACTGGATCTGATGTTCGCATTGTGTTGTAAATGTCTTCTTTTCAGTTTACCTTACAGTGCATGTTTACCAATGATCCCGATAACCTTTCCCATTTATAGGTCCATTATAAAGTAGTATAAATTACGAAAATATAATTTTTCAATTGGCGGTTTTAGTTTATAGGAATATGCAATGCCTGTAGGTCTTCTTATTGCCTTGAAAATATACCACCCCTCACTGCAACCAAAACCTTCTCCCAACATTATGTTAATATATAGTACCTTTAGAGCATAGCATCGCTTATATGCCTTGAGTACATGAGCTAATACAATATACTACAAAGTCATAATCCATGTCCCATGACGACCAATCCTCAATGTACTGTAGATTGAAGATTTGTATGTCCTCCGACTTTTTATAAGATTCATATTTATCTGATGGTCAGTTGCTGTAGCATGTGCTTCATATCTATGACAGGAACACATGGGGTGGCAAGCACATGCTGTGGCAGCCAATCAAATTGGTTGCTGTTTTACATGTAGCCACCCTGTGTTATGCATCTATACTGTATGTAGAGCGCTAGACAAGTGGTACAGTAAAGCAGCCAGATCAGACCAATGCATTACAAGCCTCCTAGGCATGCAGTGAATAGGTGGTTAGGGTAGTGTTAGGGTGTTAGGTATTGGCTCCAAAGTGCTAAATAATCATCTTTGCATTGGCAGGTGATCTATTTTTTTCAAAAATAGAATAGATAATAATATGAACCCAACATAATGTATTTGTCATATCCAGTCTAACCATCAACTTACTTTGATCAGCGTCACCATTATTTTATAAGTGTTTTCCTCAAATAAATATCCCCTATAAAAATCTTACCCTCCTTTCATTTAGTAGTGTTGGTATTGTTTTAGACAATTCTCTCTGAAGCCTTTGTGAGGCTATTGATTGGGCTGCATCATGTAATACATGTACAGATGGCAGGCCAGTGTGTGACTGCACTGGTCTGCTTGTGTTAACAAAAAGCCAATGAAAAAATGAGAACAGTGGAAAGGAGAATGAGCCAGCAGTGCTGACAGCACAATAACTTACTTTCGGAAGTGTTCCTAAAGGGATAGTAATTGGAGTTTGCTGCAGTTTACTTACCACAATGAACAACAGGAGTTGCTCTATGTAGAATTAGTGTGGGTTAAAGAATTACAAGAATTGGATGGACTTTTCAAATATTTATCCAAAATTGTGTAAATGATTAATGTGCACTTATTTATAGCATGTGTCAAGAGGATGCGAAAATAAAACACTGTCTATGGGGGTTTGAAGTTTTTTTTTAATATATTAGGTTTTGTTTTAGTCATACTGTACATACAGGAATGTTGTTCCTAAAGCTATTACAGCCCATTTGGAATTTAATTTTGTTCTCTAAATGTCTTTCATTTTTAAAATGAACAAAAGGAGTTCACATTGCTTCAAATGAATGAAAGAAGGAATCAATGCACGCAAACATTTTAGTGACATTGCATAAATTACCATGTGGTATTTAGTTTAAAGCAGTAAACCTTAGGCTGTGCTTACAGTGCCGGCGATACGACGTCGCCTGAAAACAAATGTATTTCCGCCGTCGCGTGCGTTTATAGTAAGCGCGACGCGACGGAGCGGCGGCAGCAATGCGAAATTTGGAAGCTGGTCAAATTTGATTTTTCAGAGGCTGTTGCCATGTGACAGCTTCAGAACCAATCAATGACCTGATCACCCGCGACGTCGCCGCAAAACGAATTACAACTTTTGCTAGGGGCGACAGCGATGGGTGATGTCACCCGTCGCGTCGCTTTCGCGCACACTATAAGCGCGGCCTTACAGTTTTAGGTAGCTATACCTTGGGCCAGTAATAATCGTTGAGCTTTCTATTGGACAAACAGGGTCACTGTTGAAATAAACAATAAGTGCACTGGCAACTTAACAAGTATTGTAGTATCTCAGGAAACACGGTGACCCCCGGAGCTGAAAATACTTTACCGTGGTTCAAATTTTCTGATTGCTGTATTAAGACACTCTTATTAGGCAATTATGTGATATTATCACAGCATCCTTAAAAAATACGTTTTTCTTGGTCACCATATATTTGTGGCCAGGTATTGAGTCAAAGAAAATGTACTGTGGTGAGGGGCAATGATTTTAATGTTTTGTTACGCCATTATTTTTTACATTTGGTGAAGATAGCTCAGATTGATGTCACCTCTTTATGGGTAGAGATTTTGTTAGTTCCAGAAAGGGAAAGAATATAATAGAGATGTAAAATTTATTTTATCTGATAATGTATATATTGTTTAACTGTTCCCTAAAATTGTTCTGTGCACTCAACCTAAATTAATGCCAAAGAGTAAAAATAGGAGCAAACCACAGGTCCTGTTCATTAATCTTTTCCCTGCCGGAGGTCAAGCAGTACTCAAGTGCCACTGCACTTCCGGAAATGGCAACCATGTGATCATTTTAGTAGCGGTCACATGACTTTGCCTGCCAACTAACGATGGAAACACAAGTAGAGGGGGCTCCAATAGAGCAGTCAACCTGATCATCTCAAAGAAAACGTGCCTTTTTACTATGACGTACAGTGCCTGGTATGTCAATAGGGCCTTTAATGTGCATGGGCTTGTACTGTAGCAGGAATGTCTAAAGGGTACTATATACTGGTTAGGTACCCCCGCTTCAGCTTGTAGTGAATGGAGTGGTGCTTCGAGGGGCAATTTATAAGTAACACTAGAGACACACAGAACCCCTATATAGCACTCTATTCCTATGTGAGATGATGAGTAAATGTAAAAATATTTTATTCATAAACACGGTTAAAACAATGGGGTTTAAAACAAGTATTAAATAGTAGTAACAAGTGTTTTGTACTCTTTGGATGAATATCTCCCAAGGAGTGTCAAATAGGGTAATAAGGTCCAGTGTTAGTGAACTCACTGGCCCTAGCAACCTTCATGTGGAGTGATTGACTAGAGGTAGGTGGTTAGGGAACGACAGTAGTTATCATATATGTGGTGCCACAGTAGTGGGTACTTATTGGTGCACAGAATAGACAGGACCAATCACTGTACTGCTAAATATTGCAGTCAGGTAAAGGTATAAATGTATTGATATACAGTTATTGGTAGGTGTGCACCAAATGTGTGCTAACGCCAACTTGGATCTGTCGTGCGTGAGCATAGAATATGAACCATAGTTTTCACGTGTAAACTTTGGATCTGAGTGATGCAGATCTTTGGTTGATACTAGTACTCAGTGAATATACTGTTATTTGTTGAGACACTGCTTGAACTCCCAATTGTAACACATTAGGAGTTGTTGCTAAGAGCTGCACCTTTAAGGACCAGGAGACAGGTTAGTAGTATACAACCCTTGCCTAATTGGTGCTTCTCTTATTCATATATGTTATAGAACTGGCACTCCAGGTGTGGGTATCTGGTTGGGGTACTAAAAGCTGTTAATATAAAATCCTTTATACAAATATAGTACTCGGATGTCAGCAGGATAGTATTCCCTTGAACGTATCAATGTACTCTATTTAGCCAGATTAACAGTTAAGTCGTTCCCTTGTAGTGGCTCATAGACATGAGGTCTGTTATGAGGCCCTTGAATGTGCCGCCGCCGAGCCGCGCTGTGTGCTTTTTCAAGGCCAAGTATTAGGGCCTTGAAAAAGCACACCAGCGAAACGCGCGCGTTGGCACCACGCAGTCACGTGCACGCGCACAAGACCCCTCAGTTTCACAACGCTGACCCATGTATTAGAGGCAGTCAGCCGCGCTCGGCGGCGGCACATCAAGGGCTCAATACAGACCTATTGGTTTATGAGCCACTACAAGGGAACGACTTAACTGTTACTGGCTAAATAGAGTACATTGATACGTTCAAGGGAATACTATCCTGCTGACATCCGAGTCACTATATTTGTATATAAAGGATTTTATATTAACAGCTTTTAGTACCCAACCAATACCCACACCTGAGTGCCAGTTCTATAACATATATGAAATAAGAGAACACCAATTAGGCAAGGTTGTATACTACTACCTGTCTCCTGGTCCTTAAAGGTGCAGCTCTTAGCAACACTCCTAATGTGGTTACAATGGGAGTTCGCAGTGTCTCAACAAATAACAGTAATATTCACTGAGTACTAGTTCAACCAAAGATCTGCATCACCAGATCCAAAGTTTACACGTGAAAACTATGGGTCATATTCTATGCTCACGCACGACAGATCCAAGTTGGCGTTACACCATTTGGTGCAACCTACCAATAACTGTATATCAATACATTTATACCTTTACCTGACTGCAAATTTAGCAGTACAGTGATTGTCCTGTCTATTCTGTGCACCATAAGTACCCACTACGTGGCACCACATTATGATAACTACTGTCGTTCCCTAACCACCTACCTCTAGTCAATCACTCCACATGAAGTTGCAGGGCCAGTGAGTTCACTACACGGGACCTTATTACCCTATTTGACACTCCTTGGGAGATATTCATCCAAGAGTACAAACACTTGTTATTACTATTAATACTTGTTTTAAACCCCATTGTTTTAAACCTTGTTTATAATAAAATATTTTTTAAATTTACTCATCATCTCACATAGGAATAGAGTGCTATATAAGGGTTCTGTATGTCTCTAGTGTTACTATGTCTAAAGGGTAGCAAAAAGGTTATATTGCCAATGAAAAATCATATGAACACAGAATATAGTAAAAAATATTAAATATTTGCATTATTAATTAAGAATTATCTAGTTAAAATCAAGGACAGAACATAGAACACAGACAGAGCCCAATGCTACTTCCAATGACACAGATACAGAGTAAGTACATATATAGATATATATATATTAATATATATATAATATAATATATATATAGATATATATTTATATATATCATCTTATATATTATCTCTATATATATTATATATATATAATATTATAATATATTGTTTATATATATATATATATTATATATATACTGTGTGTGTATATATTATCTGTATAATATACTATATATATTATATATTATATATAATATCATATATATATCTCTATGTAATCTATATATATATCTATAATCTCTCTATATCTATCTCATATCTCATATACTCCCTTGTTATAGGTCTATCTAATCTATCTCTCGCTCTATCTCTCTATCTCTCAATCTCCAATCTCTCTATATAAACCCTTCACCCCTTCTGGTCATTTATTTTGATTCTTTGGCCAAAGTATCTTAATCTGCACACCAACTGCCAAGTAGACCAAATTGTGCAGGTCCCTGTCATTGTGAAGTAGCTTTGGCTCTTCTGTGTTCTATCCTTGATTTTAACTATATATTGCATGCCCAGTAGCGCTCCGTTTTGACACTCATATGCAAATATATATATTGTGGTTACTTTGGGGGTATATAAATTAGGCGCTTACTGGTTTTCTCTGTTTTGCAATCTTGTCCAGCTGGTCACAGCTGATTAAGGGAAGGTGGCTCCTCCTTCCTAGGTTCTAAGCTCACCCCCATCCCACTATGCTTCCAAATGGTTAATAAGGATCATTCATTTTACACACATGCAGGTCCATGCATGCAGTCTCTTTGCGACAAATCTAATTCAGAGTGCTTTTCCTGGTATTTTACAGGTAAATAAGAGCTTCAATCAAACTAAGAACTATGCAGCTAATCACAACAGCTTTATTATAACGTTTTCTTCCTGGTATTATACAGGTTATTAAGAATTTGATTAGTGTTAGGACCTGCACAGATTTGGTCTACCTTGGCGTTTGGTGTGCAGGCTTAAGATACTTTGGCCAAAAAATCAAACTAAATGACCATATGTTTTTAGTTTAGATATACATATATACTGTATATATATAGGTACTTTACTGTGTATCTGTGTCATTGGAAGTAGCATTGGGCTCTGTCTGTGTTTTATTTTCATGTCCTTGATTTTAACTATATATTGCCATGCCCTGTAGCACTCCGTTTTGACACTCATATGCAAATATATATATTGTGGTTACTTTGGGGGTATATAAATTAGAAGCTTACTGGTTTTCTCTGTTAAGAATTATTTGTAGCCATGTGTAAAATTGGTGTACATATCTCTTTCTCATGCTGGCAGTAAACCTGGTAACTATGCAGGATTGCCAGTAGTCATCATGGAGGTTTGCCCTCAAACCCTGGTGAGGTGTCATGTCCCAAAGGAAGTGACAACATGCATGGTGTCCACCCTTAGTGACATCAGAGATGTGCCTCTTCCTGGGGTGATATAAGACACAGTACTGCCAAAAGTTAGAGGTTCAGTTTCCTGTGTTGTGCTGCCTCTGTTCAGTGAGAGGCACGTGAAGGTCTGCAACAGTGTTGCAGTAGTCTCATGCTAGCTGTGAGTCTGTGCAGCTAGAAGCAGACAGAGAAGCTGTTGAATCTCCCTAAGGGGAGAGGTGGAAAGCAACTCCATTAGGAGAAGGAGGAACTTTCCAGATGGAGTGCAGCAAAGGAATGAGCGGCTAAGCTGATAGCTGTGAGTGGCAGCTGGCACATACCACCATGCCAATAAAGATGACCTTGAATAAAGACACTTCACTGTGTGAGTCTGGAATTACTCAGCAGGGGAAGGCATCACCAAGAAGGAGTTCCTCATCAGAACCATCCCCATGCGGACGCAGGGATCCTAATGAGGTGGAGGCGCTGCACTGGATATAGGTAGGACTCATGCACACTACCTCAGCTGCCTGTCTGGGTTGGCAATCCCCACACAACATCATGCGGGAGACTCAGGAGTCCTGTTGCCAACAGGTGCACCACCAGACACTACACTGTAATGGGGACTGGTAAGACCACAGGGGCCAATGTGAGATTGGGTGGGTCAGGCTAGGCCAGAAAATCTGTTACATATCTATGCAGATAACTTGCAGGTATTTTTGCAGATATTATTTGTCTCACCACGTGGAGTACAGGTTAATCTATTTGGGGTTATATAAGTAATCCTACGTGGTCCCTCTCTCTCACTCCCTTCCCTTTCTGGCCCCTCTCTCAAAAAAATGGCATGATAACACAATTTGAAGCTGAGGGAATTGCTTAATGAGTATGGTAAGGTTCATTTCCATTCAATATTACCTAATTTTCTTCGAAATGCCATTATCACAGTTTTTATGATTACGCCACAAAGAGTCCAAGGATGAACATATCTCTCTTTGCATAAATTTGACCAATAAGATGTCTTGATCAGAATGCCCCTTGGAGTTCCAATACTTCTAATATTCCATGAAGATATATATTTTTAAATTACTAATATTAGATTTGCTAATTTGTTATTGAATTTTAATCCAACCGCTCCTGATTAAATCACACATTCATTCATCATAAATTATCTTATATGATAGCGAATGTCATGGTTCCTTGCTGGTTCCTTGCTTGCCTCTAAGAATGTGAGATTTTAAATTTGTAATTATTTTTCAGAATGTTTAAAAAAAACGTTTTTTGTTTTTTGCTTTGAAGTTGCGTTGTGAACATTTTCCTCAAGTTCGAGGAATTCCCCAAGGCGATGGATTTTTTTGTGAATTATTATATTGTTTTCATATGCAGTAGGGTTGAAGCAGGGGATCTCCGGAGCTGAACCCCATTAATTTTAGCTCTGGAACCCCCGCTATTTTACTTCTATTAATGAAAAATACTTTCAAGTGGTGTACTATTGTTTGTCACTTAGCGTATTTTATCCCAGTAGTAATTTTTAAAAATATAGCTCAATACCTAAAATGTTATAAGACCACAACAAATAATTTGGCTACATATTACTTATAATAATAATACATTTACTTTCCCATTGTAAAGATACTGGGTATGCAGAACTGTACTTAACATGTTTCAGCCACCGTCTCATACAGGGGGATATTGATGTAGCTGTGAGTTTGTCCTTTTTCAAACAGGTGCGGTTCGACAAGGTCATATGTCGCAGATTATTTTTGGACAATTATCCGTATTCTGTAACAGAAATCGCATCTATTACATCACGTCTAATAAAACTGACATTCCGCGCATCTAAAGAACCAATCTACGCGGATTGTACTCTGAAGCTAAACCAACAGCAGCGCAACCAACAACATCATAAAAGGGTAGAAATACAGTATATGGTAGATTTCAATATTAGAAATAACATGCTTTCAATAAATATTGCTTAAAAGAATTTGGAGTTTGTATTATATTTCTCTAAACACTTTTTTTTTTAATTCCTATATTCCACAACATAATGTGTTTCATATTTTGACAACAATAATTCTCCTAAAATGACATTCACATGGAGTCTTAAATTCCATTAAAAAAAACCTCAACATGACAATCAAACTGAAATACTGTAGATTATTTACTGTAAGTAATTAGTTAATTCCACCCACATGGTCCCAACATATGTCATTACATATAAGTAAATTGCTTCCATCACCAATTACCATTAAATAATAACTTGTTAATAATAAGAACTGAAATGGCAATTTTTTTTTTTGCTTATGTTTAAACAGAGCATGAAAACTGTTAATGATGTCCAAATATGTGCTTTGTGGCTTCTTTATAGCTAATCTGCTATCTGCAATATATAATAACTATATATACTGCATTTGGACAAATATTGTAGTAAAATATAGGTTTTGAAAACATTCTTAGCTACAGAAGTATTAAAGACTACTAAAAAAGTTTCAGCAAACTACATCATGAGTTAGCCAGTAGTGTAGATGGGCAGAAATTAAAATAGAATAATTAATTAGGCATATTAATTAGGTAAGAGCATGCTCTGCGGACCTGAAATATAATGTTGTGTGGTTTGTAATGATGCAATTCTGCAGCTATTGAGGCTCTCTCGCCAACTCTGTGATGGCGAGAAAAAAATCTGCACTTTTTTTAAAGCGGTTTTGCCTTTTGAAGTGAAACTTCTTTAGTGGCACCTACTTCTGATGGGGTAAAACTGGAGAGATGAGAGATGAAATATGAAACGGAAGTGACGTCATGGCTCCCCCCCCCCCCTCGCTTCCCCCACACGCCTGCTCTCACATGCGGCAGCGGCGGCGATAGCCGCCGGTGCCGCTCCTAATGGCTGCCGCTCACCCCACACTAACATATGCGGCGGCGGCGATAGCCGGCGGCGCTGCTCCTAACGGCAGCCATTCTCCCCACACGTCCGCACAGACATGGGAGGTTGAGGCGCATGCGCAGATTTGACCGCCGGGTCCCTCAGGTTGAGGCGCATGCGCAGATGTGACCGCCGGGTCCCTCAGGTTCAGGCGCATGCGCAGATGTGACCGCCAGGTCCCTCAGGTTGAGGCGCATGCGCAGATGTGACCGCCGGGTCCTCAGGTTGAGGCGCATGCGCAGATGTGACCGCCGGGTCCCCCAGGCCAGGAGAGGGCGGCGGCAGCAGTAGCTGCGAGGAGGAGCCATGCACGCCCCCGTTAGGTGAGGGAGACTCACAATAATGTCCGAGCGGGGGGCAGGGGAAAGGGTCACATATCAGGGTGCAGCGAATGGGCGCATGTCAGGCTGAGACCCCCACTTCCGGGTTCCAGACCCCCCAGCGCATTGTGGTACTTGTGGTTCTTGCTGAACACACACTTCCGGGTCCCCAGTCTCCTGTATGGAGGCAGGTTCACTTGTGAGACAATGAGTGCAACCACCCCTGGGACGGGACCTCAGGCAGGGAGTAATGGGGGGATAGAAAGCCAGGGCTGGCTCAGGACTGTGACCTGGGCTTAAGGACAGATGTATGAGGCACAGGGTCCAGGGGACCCTCTCCTGTCACTGTCCCCGCTTAGGGGTCCCTCCTCACCTGTCACTGTCCCCACCAGGGGACCCTGTCCTGTCACTGTCCCCACCCAGGGGACCCTCTCCTGTCACTGTCCCCACCCAGGGGTCCCTCACCTGTCACTGTCCCCACCCAGGGGTCCCTCCCCTGTCACTGTCCCCACCCAGGGGACCCTCTCCTGTCAACTTGTCCCCACCCATTGGTACCCTCTACTGTCACTGTCCCCACCCAGGGGTTCCCTCACCTGGCACTGTCCCCACCCAGGGGTCCCTCCCCTGTCCACTGTCCCCCACCCACGGGAGCCTCTCCTGTCACTGTCCCCACCCGGGCCTCAGCTCCCCCACACCGGAAAGTCCCTCTCCCTTCACTCTGTCCCCACCCAGGGGTCCCTACGTACTGTCCACGGGTCCTCCTGTCCACGGCCTCCCTGTCACTCTTCCCCCACCCAGGGACTCACGCCCAACCAACTCTCCTATCACTGTCCCCACCCGGAAACCCTCTCCTGTCGACTGTCCCCCCGGCCCGCACCTTCCCAGGAAACGCCCTCCCTGTCACTGTCCCCACACCCAGAACCCTTCTGCATCACCCAGAACTCTCCTATCACTGTACCCCACCACGGAAACCACTCCTCCTGTCACTGTCCCCCACCCAGAAACCCTCTCCTGTCACTGTCCCCACCCAAAACCCTCTCCTGTTACTGTCCCCACCTAGGAAACCCTATCCTGCACTGTCCCCACCAGGATAACCCTCTCCGTCACTGTCCCCTCCCCCACCAAGTGAAAACCTCTCCTGTCGTGTTCATCTGTGCAAATAGGGAGCTCCCTGAAATCTGTGCACTGTGGGCAAATCCCCTGCCCTCTTTTAGCCAATAGAGGGAGTTGTCTACCCAGCACCTTCCGTATCCTGCAACAGACTGAAACAGCTACACCACACACACGAACTACACACATACACACACTGACTGACACACATACACACACTGACACACATACACACTGACTGACACACATACACACTGACTGACACACACACACACACACTGACTGACACACATACACACACACACTGACTGACACACATACACACACACACACTGACTGACACACATACACACACACACACTGACTGACACACACACACACACACACACACAC